>CAUYPK010002041.1:0-17331 GCA_963574355.1 Loris lydekkerianus | reverse complement strand
ATTTAACATGTACCCTTGTAAAATGCAGCGTAGGTGTGGTCCCACCCATTACCCTCCCTCTACCCATCCTCCCCTCACCCTTCCTCTCCCTTTCCCATTTCCCCGTCGTCTTGGGCGATAGGTGGGTTATAGCTTTCATGTGAAAGCCATAAATTAGTTTCATAGTAGGGCTGAGTACATTGGATACTTTTTCTTGAATTCTTGAGATACTTTACTAAGAAGAATATGTTTCAGCTCCATCGATGTAAACATGAAAGAGGTAAAGTCTCCATCTTTTTTAAGGCAGCATAATATTCCATGGTGTAAATATACCACAATTTATTAATTCATTCGTGTATCGATGGGCACTTGGGCTTTTTCCATGACTTAGCAATTATGAATTGGGCTGCAATAAACATTCTGGTATAAATATCTTTGTTATAATTGGATTTTTGGTCTTCTAGGTATACACGTAATAGAGAAAGTGTAGGATTGAATGCCAGGTCTATTTTTAGATCTCTACGTGTTCTCCAAACATTTTTTCAAAAGGAATGTGTTAATTTGCATTCCCACCAACAGTGTAGAAGTGTTCCCTTTTCTCCACATCCCCACCAACATCTCTGGTCTTAGGAATTTATGATGTGGGCTAATCTTACTGAAATTAGGTAATATCTCAAAGTAGTTTTGATTTGCATTTCTATGATGATTAAGGATGATGAGAATTTTTCCATATGTCTGTAGGCCGTGTGCCTGTCTTCTTCAGAGAAGTTTCTCTTTAAGGCCCTTCCCCAGCCTTCGATGGGATCACTTGTTCTTTTCTTGCTTATGTGTTTGAGTTTTCTGTGGATTCTGGTTATTAAACTTTTGTCAGAGACATAACCTACAAATTTTTTCTCACATTTTGAGGGCTGTCTTCTTGCTTTACTTACTGCTTTCATGGCTGTGCAGAAGCCTTTTTAGTTTGATCACCTCCCAGTAGTGTATTTTTGAAGCAGATTCAATTGCCCGGGGTGTCCTCCTCATAAAATATTCACCCAGACTAATTCCTTCTATAGATTTTCCTGCACTTCCTTCAAGTACTTTTATAGTTACTTGTCTTAAGTTTAAATCTTTTATCTAGTGAGAGTCTATATTAGTTAATGGAGAAAAATTTGGGTACATTTTCTGTCTTCTACAGGTTGCCAGCCAGTTCACCCAGCACCATTTGGTAAATAGGAAATCTTTTCCCCATTGAATGTTTTTAATTGGCTCATCAAAGATCAAATACTGGTAAGCAGCTGGGTTCATCTCTTGGTTCTCTACTCAGTTCCATACATCTAGTCCTCTGTTTTTGTGACAGTACAGTGCTATCTCGGTCACTATCAATTTATAGTATAGTCTGAGGTATGGTGGCATGATTTCTCCTGCTTCATTTTTATTTCTGAGTAATGTCTTGGCTATTCAAGTTATTTTCTGATTCCATATAAAATGAAGTATTATTTTTCCAAGATCTTTAAAGTATGACAGAGAAGCTTTAATAAGAATTGCATTATAATTGTACATTGCTTTGGGTAGTATGGACATTTTAAAAACATTGATTCTTCCCAGCCATGAGCATGGTATGTTTTTCAATTTGTTAACATTTTCAGCTATTTCTCTCCTTAGAGTTTCATAGTTCACTTTATAGAGATCTTTCACGTCCTTTGTTAGATAAACTCCCAAATATTTTATTTTCTTTGGCACTACTGAGAATGGAATAGAACCCTTAATTGTTTTTTCAGCTTGACTATTGTTGGTATATATAAAGTCTACCCATTTATGAATGTTGATTTTGTAACCTGAGACCCTGCTGTATAACTTGATCACTTCCAAAAGTTTTGTAGTAGAATGCCTGGTGTTTCCCAGATATACAATAATATCCACTGCAAAGAGCAAAAGTTTGATCTCTTCTGACCCTACATGGATACCCTTGATCGCCTTTTCTTCCCTAATTGAGATGGCTAAAAACTTCCATTACAATGTTAAAGAGCAATGGAGACAATCAGCAACCTTGTCTGGTTTCTGATCTGAGTGGAAATGATCTCAATTTACCTCCATTCAATACGATATTGGCTGTGAGTTTGCTGTAAATGGCCTCTATCAGTTTAAAAAAAAAAAATGTCCCTTCTATATAAATTTTCTTAAGTGTTCTGATCTTGAAGGGATACTGAATATTATCAAAATCATTTTCTGCATCAATTGAGAGAATCGTAAGGTCTTTGTGTTTTAATTTGTTTATGTGCTCATTATATTTATAAATTTACGTATATTGAACCAGCATTAAAACCCTGGGATAAAACCCACTTGGTCATGATGTATAATTTGTTTGATGTGTTGCTGGATTCTGTTTATTAGGATTTTGTTGAATGTTTTTGCATCTATATTCATTAGTGATATTGGTCTATAATTTTCTTTTCTTTTTGGGTCTTTTTCTGGTTTGGGGATCAGGGTCATGTTTGCTTCATAGAATGTGTTGGGTAGTCTTCCTTCTTTTTCTAAATTTGGAACAGGTAATATAGGCACTAATTCTTCTTTAAAAAAGAGTAGAATTATGATGAGCTGGTCCCGGGCTTTTATTTGTAGGGAGATTTTGTATGGTTGATGCTATTTCAGAACTTAATATAGGCCTTTTCAACATGTCCACTTGATTCTGGCTAAGAATTGCAAGGTGATGTGCTTCCACGTATTGGTCATTGTCCTTCAGATTTTCATATTTCTGAGAATAAAGTTTCTTGTAATAGTCATTAAGAATTTTTTGAATTTCTGAGGAGTCAGTTACTATTTCATCTTTGTTATATCTGATTGATGAAATTAGAGATTTTACTCTTTTTCTCCTGGTTAGGTTACCTAAAGGTTTATCTATTTTATTGACCTTTTCAAAAAACCACCTCTTTGATTTATTGATCTGTTGTATAATTCATTTGTTTTCAATTTCATTTAATTCTGCCCTACTTTTGGTTATTTCTTTTCTTCTACTGGGTTTAGGAATGTTAGGAATGTTCTTCCTTTTCCAGTTGCTTGAGATATCCCATTAAGTTGTTAACTTCCTCTCTTTCCATTCTCTTCAGGAAGGCTTGCAGTGCTATTAATTTTCATCTTAGGACTGCCTTTGCGGCATCCCAGAGTTTCTGATAATTTGTCTTCATTGTTGTTTTGTTCCAAAAATTTGGCAATTTTCTTCTTAATCTCATCTCTGACCCAGCTATCATTCAGCATAAGGTTATTTAACTTTCATGTTTTTGTATGAGTATGCAGATTCCTGTTGTTACTGAGCTCAACTTTTCTTTCATGGTTGTCTGAGAAGATGCAAGGAATAATTTCTATTTTTTTAAATTTACTGAGGTTTGACTTGTGACCTAAGATGTGATCCATTTTAGAGTATGTTCCCTGGGCTGATGAGAAGTATGTGTATTCAGTTTTGTTGAGATGAAATGTTTTGTAGATGTCTGCTAAATCCAAATATTAGATGGTTAGGTTTAAATCTAAAATTTCTTTGCTCAGCTTCTTATTGGAAGATCAAACTATTTTGGAGCTGGAGGAAAACAAGTTGCTCATGTCTGTTAGAGTTACTCTTATAAATTGAGGTATATTCTGGTTGGGTGCATAGATATAAATAATTGAAATCTCATCATATTGAGTATTTTCCTTAACAAATATGAAATGACAATTCTTATTCTTCCTTACTTTTGTTGGTTTAAAGCCTAATGTATCTGCAAATATAATTCAAATATAATTGCAAAACCTGCTTTATTCTAATTTCCATTTGCCTGAAATATGGAAGACCATTGTTTAACCCTGAGTCTATATTTATCTGTTAAGGTAAGCTGACATTCTTATATGCAGCAAATATCTGGCCTGAGTTTTTGTATCCAATCAGGCAACCTGTACTTTTTTAGATGACAGTTTAAGCCACTAACATTAATGGAGAATATTGATAAGTCTGATAAACTTTGGGGTGTCGAGTTCTTCACAAGTCCAGTGGATATTTTTAATTTTTTCACCACTGTGGAAGTTGGAGTTTGATCAAAAGTTGCTGAGTGAGTTTACCTTTGTGGTAGAGGATTGGGCTAGTCATTATAAAGGATAAGTCTAAGAATATCCTGAAGAACTTCTTTGGTTATGGCAAATTTCTTCAACATGTGAATGTCATTAAAATATTTAATTTCTCCATCATAAGTGAAACTCAGCATAGCTGGGTACAGAATCTGGGGTTGACAGTTATTTTTTTATAGGAGATTAAAAGTCAAAGACCACCCTCTTCTTGCTTGAAAGGTTTCATCAGAGAGATCTGCAATCATTCTAGTATTCTTCCCATTGTAGGTTATTGTTTTCTTACGTCAGGCTACTTTCAGAATTTTCTCCTTCATATTAACTTTAGTGAAGTTAATTATGATATGCCTGTGGAATGTCTTATTCGAATTGAGTCATGCTGAGGTTCTGAAACTGTCTGCTATCTGAATTTCCAAATTGCTTGGCAAGTCTGAAAATTTGTCTTTCAAAATGTCATGGAGAAGGGCCTCTGTGCCTTGCAAAGCCACTTCATCACTTTCATAGATTCCAATGAGGCGCATATTAGCACCCTTTGAATTATCCCAGAGCTCTCTGAAAGAATGATCCATTTTTGTTCTCCATTTCTCTTCTTCTTTGAGAGTTTGGGAGCTTTCAAAACCTTCATCTTCATCATCAGAAATAGTTTCTTCTGATTGTTTCAGTCTGTTACTGAGGGATTCTACACTATTTTTCAGATCTTTGAGGGCTGCAAATTCTTGCTTCAATGTGACAAAATCTTTGGTGGTTTTGAATTTTATTTATTTATTTATTTATTTAATCATAGCTATGTAGATTAATGTGATCATGTGGCACCATACACTGGTTTTATATAACATTTGACATATTTTCATCACACTGGTTAACATAGCCCTCCTGGCATTTTCTTAGTTATCGTGTTAAGACATTTATATGCTACATTTAGTAAGTTTCACATGTACCCTTTTAAGATGCACCATAAGTGTAATCCCACCAATCACCCCCCTCCGCCCATCGTTCCACCTCCCTCCCCTCACACTCCCCATTCCCCATATTCATAGATTATATCTGGGTTATAGTTTTCCTATGAAAACCATAAATTAGTTTCACAGTAGGGCTGAGTACATTGGATACTTTTTCTTCCATTCTTGAAATACTTTACTAAGAAGAATATGTTCCAGCTCCAGCCTTGTAAACATAAAAGAGGTAAGGTCTTTATCTTTCTTTAATGCTGCATAATATTCGATGGTGTACATATACCACAAGTTATTAATCCATTCCTGGATCATTAGGCACTTAGGCCTTTTCCATGACTTAGCAATTATAAATTGGGCTGTAATAAACATTCTGGTACAAATATCTTTGTTATGGTGATATTTTTGGTCTTCTGGGCATATACCTAGTAGAGGAATTACAGGATTGAATGGCAGGTCTATTTTTAGATCTCTCAGTGTTCTCCAAAAATCTTTCCAAAAGGAATGTATTAACTTCCATTTTCATCAGAAGTGTAGAAGTGTTCCCTGTTCACATCCATGCCAACATTTCTGGTTTTGGGATTTTGTGATATGGGCTTATCTTACTGGAGTCGATGATAACTCAAAATATTTTTGATTTGCATTTCTCTGATGAGTAAGGATGATGAGCATTTTTCATATGTCTGTAGGCCATGCATCTGTCTTCTTCAGATAAGTTTCTCATCAAGTCCATTCCCCAGCCTGCAATGGGATCACTTGTTTTTTACTTGCTTATATGTTTGAGTTCTCTGTGGATTCTGGTTATTAAAACTTTGCCAGAGACATAACCTGCACAGATCTTCTCCCATCGTGAGGGCTGTCTGCTTGCTTTACTTACTGTTTTCTTGGCAGTGCAGAAGCTTTTTAGGTTGATCAGGTCACAATAGTGTATTTTTGAAGCTGCTTCAATTGTCTGGGGGGTTCTCCTCATAAAATATTCACCCAGGTCAATTTCTGCAAGAGTTTTCCCTGCATTTTCTTCTATTATTTTTATAGTTTCATGTCTTAAGTTTAAATCTTTAATCCAGTGAATGTCTATCTTTGTTAATGGAGAAACGTGTGGGTAAAGTTTCAGTCTTCTACAGGTTGCCAGTATTTCACCCAACACCATTTGTTAAATAGGGAATCTTTTCCCCACTGAATGTTTTTAATTGGCTTGTCAAAGATCAAATACCAGTAAGTAGCTGGGTTTATATCTTGGTTCTCGATTCTGTTCCAGACATCTAGTTCTCTGTTTTTGTGCCAGTAACATGCTGTTTAGATCACTATCAATTTATAGTATAGTCTGAGTTCTGGTAACGTGATTCCTCTTGCTTTGTTTTTGTTTATGAATAGTATCTTGGCTATTCGAGGTTTTTTTTCATTCCATATAAAACAAAGTATTTTTTTCAAGATCTTTAAAGTATGACTGTGGAGTTTTAATAGGATTGTGTCAAAATTGTATATTGCCAGGTAGTATGGACATTTGATTCTCTCAATTCATGCAGAAAAAGCTTTTGATAATATCTAGCAGCCCTTCTTGATCAGAAAACTTAAGAAAATTACTATAGAAGAGACATTTTTTTAACTGATAGACGCCATCTACAGCAAATACACAGCAATTCAATATCATATTGAACTGAGTTAAATTGAAATCATTTCCACTCAGATTAGGAACCAGACAAGGTTGCCCGTTGTCTCCACTTCTCTTTAACATTGTAATGGAACTTTTAGCCATCGCAATTAGGGAAGTATAGGTGATCAAGGGTATCTATATAGGGTTAGAAAAGATGAAACATTCGCTCTTCACAGATGATATGATTGTAAATCTGGAAAACATTAGGGATTCTACTACAAAACTCTTAGAAGTGATCAAGGAATACAGCAGCATCTCAGGTTACAAAATCAACATTCATAAATCAGTAGCCTTTATATTTACCAAAAATAGTCAAACTGAAAAAAACAGTAAAGGACTCTATTCCATTCATAGTAGTGCCAAAGGAGGTGAAATATTTGAGAGTTTATCTAACAAAGTATGTGAAAGATATCTATAAAGAGAACTGTGAACTCTAATAAAAGAAAGAGCTGAAAATGTTAACAAATGGAAAAACATACCATGCTCATGGCTGGGAAGAATCAACATTGTTAAAATGTTCATACTACCCAAAACAATATACTATTTTAACACAATCCCTATTAAAGCTCCACTATCATAGTTTAAAGATCTGTACAGTTTTGTCTTTAAATTTGTTGAATTCTTGGGACAAATTTTGAATTGTTCCTCGAATTTCTAATTCCAACTTTTGCTCAATTCTATTAATCTTGTTTGCAATACAAATTCTGAATTCAA
Source organism: Loris lydekkerianus (assembly GCA_963574355.1). Classification (NCBI taxonomy): domain Eukaryota; kingdom Metazoa; phylum Chordata; class Mammalia; order Primates; family Lorisidae; genus Loris; species Loris lydekkerianus. The sequence continues at coordinate 9,966 of CAUYPK010002041.1, read as the reverse complement.
TTTCTGACATCTCTGCCATTTGTTTATGAATGGGATCCTCAGTTACATCTGCCATATCTTTTTGGGGGGTGGTTGATCTACTCTGTTTTTTCATGTTATCAGAGTTTGTCCACTGATTCCATCCCATGATTTTTTTATGCCATTTGAGTAGATGAGTGGATAAAGAAAAGTTGGGTTTTGGGCTCCAGGAGTAGTGATTAACCAGCCCTTTGCCCAAGAGCTGGGGCTGGTGTCTGTACCTTTTCCCCTGGAGATTTGCTGAGGACCCCTACAGTGCTGTGGCCTGAGAAACTGTGGACCTGCTTGGTGTGGTGGGGCTAATTTTCCTTGTCTTGTTTTCAGGTGGTCTCTGTCCAACCTTAGTGAAACAGTTACTCTGGCTTGAAGTCTCAGCTCTGGAGAAATACCAGCAATTGTGTCAACCTGCCCCCCACAGGCAACAATTGGAAAAGGAAAATCTAACCTTCCTACAACCACACACCCAGGGCATCACTTGGATAGTCCTTGGGTGATTGGTTCAATTCAAAAGCTCCAAATCAATTGCCTCAGTCAGCACCTGTCTCAAGTGTGAGAGTTTAAAAGGTCTCTGGCAACTAGATCACAAAAGTCTGCTGACAACTCAAATATGACTTGCTCTGGTGCTCTGGGAGGTCAGAAGGACCCACCCAGGAAATAGATTAGTCTGGGAAAGTTGATGTCTCCTTCCCCCCCTTGCACCTCTAGCACACTGGATAGCCCCACAGAGCTGTGATCCAGTTGCCTCCAATGAGCAGATACTCCAGGGGGTTGCACCTGCCTGAATCACAAGATGATCAATGTCTCCTCAGCCAGGCTGTTGCTTTCTGCCACTATCCAGCAGGGGGAGGTGAGGCCTGACAAGCTTGGGTGGTTTATGGAGGTTGGGGCTGTTCACTCAGTTTCAGCCCCACTCCTGATTGACGTTAGTGACAGAACATAACAACTTTGTGGAATTTGTTTCTGTTCAGGCTCAATTCCCCTGCAGAAGAGAAGCTGTTTTGAGTTCACAGAACCTGCGCCATAGGCCCTTTCTTTGCTGAAGCCTGGTAGTTTGTATTTGCAGTGTGGTTAGCTGTCAGTTCCAGCTTCCTGCCCTCCTTTGTGTAGGCTGATGATTCCCTGGGGGTCAGGTGCATCTTAGGCTTAGTAAAGCATTCCTCTGGGTCAGCCATGCTTTGGGAATCTGCCGGCACTGTGCCTGCAGTTTTTGGTCCCTGTGCTCCACCCAGACTGGTACCACCTCAGGCAAACCCTTTACTCAAACCCTGTGTTTTCATCCTAGATCTGTTCTGCCAGTGGTTGCCATTGAGAAGATTCCTGGCCACCCCTGGTTGTCCAGAGAGACAAGGGGTGTGACTCTGGAATACCCAGGTGTGAGCCATATTGTTGCCAAAAACGGCTGCTGCTCTGCACCTCGGGGCACCGCCACTCCTGTGTGGTTCCCTGTCAGCCAACCATCCTCTCCTCACTCCCGTGCCATAGATTCAGCACTGACCAGCAGAAGTCCAGGCCCTGTCCACACCTCTCGAGAAAACACCCAGGAATGTGGACTCCCATGAGACAGGCCTCCAGACCTCAGAGTGAGAGTGGCGGAGATGCTGGGAGCTCAGAATTTCAGATAGAGAACATATACAGTTTTACACAGTTTTATTCATGGCAAGCGAGCGCCATGGCACCCTAGTAGGGGAAGTAGGCCCAGTTTTTAGAGGGTCTCTCCTGTGGAGTATAATGAGAGGACTTTTGAACTCTGCTTCTTTGTTTATGAGGTACTCTGAACCATTATCATGGGTGAAGGGACTCCCGTCTGCTTGGTGGTGGATTTTGTACCTTTTGTTTGTATTGTTGGGGTCGCAGATTGCCTCAGCAGGGTTGATATGTGTTCTTCAAACTTCTATCTTGGCAAAGCTCTAATCTGCCAGGTTACTTGCTAAATTTCTTTCGTTTTACTCTCCTTCTGGATGGGAGCCTCTGTGGAAAGCTGACTTCAGTCAGCAAAATTGTCTCCACCCCATCCCCTTTGGTTGATTAATCTGAGTTCTTTGTATATTCTAGGTATCAGCACTTTGTCCGATATACGCCTTACAAATATCTTTTCCCACTCTGAAGATTGTCTTTTTCTTTAGTTGTACAGAAGCTTTTTACTTAATCAAGTCACATTTGTTAATTTTGTTGTAATGGCTGCTATAGTCTTTGTCATAAAATATTTTCCTAGTCCAACCCCTTCAGAAGTTTTTCCCACACATTCTTCCAAGATTTTTTATTGTTTTGTGTCTTATATTTAAGACTTTTATCCATCTTGAGTCATTTTTGTAAGTGGTAAAAGGTATGGGTCAAGTTTTAGTCTTTTACATGTGGTCATCCAGTTATGCTAGCACCATTTGTTGAATAGGACTTCGTTTTCCCACCTTCTGCTTTTGTTTTGTTTATCAAAGATCAGATGGCAAGTAGAGAGTGATTTCAACTGTTGATTTTCTATTCTGTTCTATATGTCTATATCTCTATTGTTGTGGAAATACCATGCTGTTTTGACTATCATGGACTTTTTAATATAGCCTGAGGTCTGGTGGGGTGATACCTCCAACATTGGTTTTGTTACTAAGAATGGCAATGATTATGCAGATTTTTTTCTGGTTCTATACAAAATGAAGAACTATTTTTTTTCAGTTCTTCAAAATATGATGTTGGTACTTTAATAAGTATTTCATTTAATCTGTAGATTGCTTTGTGTAGAATAGACATTTTAACAATGCTGATTCTTCCCAGTCAAGAGCACAGTATTTTGTTCCATTTGATAGTGTCTTCTGCAAATTATTTTTTTTTTTTTACATTTTCATAATACTCTTTGAAAAAATATTTCACCTCTTTTGTTAGGTATATTCCTAAGTGTTTCATTTTTTTGAAACTACTGTGAAGGGAATTGTGTTCTTGATATGCTTTTTAACTTGGCTGTTATTGGCATGTACAAAGTCTACTAATTTTTGGACATTGAATTCATACCCTGAGACTTTACTGTATCTCCTGGTCACTTCAAGGAGTTTTGTGGTTGAGTGTCTTCAGTTTTCTAAGTATAAGATCATATCATCAGCAAAGAGGAAGAGTTTGACCTTCTCTGCCCCCATTCGGATACCATTTATATCTTTTTCTTGTCTGATTTAATTGGGTAGAACTTCCAACACAATATTGAATAATAGTGGGGATAGTGGTCATATTTGTCTGGTTTCAATTGTAAGTGGAAAAACTTTCAGTTTTACTCCATTGAATATAATGTTAACTGTGAATTTGTCATAGATGGCTTCAATCAGCTTAAGAAATGTGTCCCCTTCAATTATTTTCTTAATTTTTCTTGGTAGAAAAGGATGTCATATTTTGTCAAATGCTTTTTCTGCATCTATTGATAGAATCATATGATCTTTTTTTTTGCTTGTATTGATATCATGTATTGCATTTATAGATTTGCATATTAAACCAGACTTGCATCCCTTGGATGAAGCCTACTTGACCATGATGTACATTTTTTTTAATGTTTAGCTGCAATGTATTATCCAAGATTTTGTTGAGTATTTTTTAATTGATATTCATTAGTGGAACTGGTCTGTAGGCTTTTTGTTTGTTTGTTTGTTTTGTTTGGTTTGTTTTGTTTTGGTAGGGTCCTTTTCTTGTTTTGGAATCAAGGTGATGTTTGCTTCAGCAAATGTGTTGTGAAGGTTCCTTCCTTCTGAGTGTTTTGGAGTAGGTTCTGAAATATAGCTGCAAGCTCATCTTTGAAGACCTGATAGAATTCTGATGTGAAGTCATCTGGTCTGGGACTTTTGCTGTTGTTATTGTTGTTGGAAGCTTTTTTGTTTCTCCAGTCTCAGTGCTGGATATTGGTCTGTTCAAGAGATATATTTCTTAGTGGTTAAGTTTAGGAAGATGTTATTATTCCAGTTATTGGTCCATTTTTACCACATTGTCAAATTTCTGGACATAAAATTTTGTAGTAGTCAGACGTAATCTCTTATATCTCTGATTTCCCCTTTTCATTTCTGATTGTTGTTATAAAAGATTTTACTTTTCTATTTATGGTTAATCTAGTGAATAGTTTATAGATTATATTTATCTTTTCAATTAACCAAGTTTTTGTTTCATTGATTTTCTAAAGTATTCTTTTATTTTCAGTTTCTTTCATTTCTGATTTTTTTTTTAATTGAATCATAGCTGCATACATTCTTATTCATTTTTGACTGTTTCTTTTCTTCTCCTTGGTTTGGGTTTGGATTTCTCTTCCTTTTCCATTTCTTTGCGGTGATTCATTTTGTTGTCATTTTGCTCTCTTTCTGTTTTTGAGATGTATGAATCTAATATGTTAAATTTCTCTCTTAAGACTGTTTTTGCAGTTTGCCACAGGTTTTGGTAGCTTGTTTCTTTATTGTTGTTTTGATCAAGGAAATTAATGACTTCCTTTTTTATCTCTTTCTTTACCCAATAGTTATTCAGCATATGGTTCTTTAATTTCCATGTTTTTGTGTAGAAATGACAATGTTTGTTGGGATTGGGTTCCACTTTTATTGCTCTATGGTCTGAGAAGTTACAAGATATAATTTCAATTCTTTTTATTTTGTTGAGGTGTGATTTATGTCCTAGGATATGATATATTTTGGAGATTGTTCCATGGATGAACAAGAACAAAATATATTCTTTAGCTTTGAGAGGGAAGGTTCTGTATATGTCTATTAAACACAGTCGTTCTAGGGTCATGTTTAAGTTCTTTGTATCTTTGTTTATTTTCTGCATAGAGGATCTTTCCAGCTCTGTGAGAGAAGTGTGAAAGTCTCCTGCTATTATGATATTATATGGTTTCATATTGCTTATAATACTTAAGGTCTGTTTCAAAAATCTGTGAGGATTTATGTTGACTGCATAAGCATTTAGAATTAAAATGCCCTCCCGTTGTATTGTTTCTTTGAACAATACGAAGTGTCCATCTTTGTCTTTTTGACTGTAGTTTCTTTAAATCCACTTGTACCTGAAAGTAAGATTGCAACCCATCCTTTCTTCTGAGATTCTTATTTGCCTTCAAAATTATTTTCCATCCCTTAATCCTGAGTTTTATCTTGCCTTAAAGGCTAGGTGTTTTTCTTCGGGCAGCAAATGGATGGTTTGTGCTTTTTCATTGAATCAGAAAGCCTGTCACTTCAGTAGAAAATTTAAGCCATCAACATTTATTGAGAGAATTGATAAGTGTGGTGTTCTATTCATTTTATTCTGTGAAAGTCCTTTGCTTTGTTTATTCTTTTGCATCATTGTGGAAGCTGTGTTTCATCCTTTTGCTTCTGTTGTTTAGTTTGCTGGTGGTCTCTTGTGATAGTCAATGTGTAGAATAGGTCTAAGTATTTCCTGTAGAGCTGGTCATATTGTTGCAAACTTTGTCAATGTTTGCATATCAGGAAGTCAGTTGACTTCTCAATCAATTTTAAAGCTTATCTTAGGAGAGTATAGAATTCCAGCCTGAAAATAGTTTTGTTTAAGTAGGTTAAAGGTAGAAGACCATTCTTTTCTGGCTTGAACAGTTTCATTTGAGAAGTCCACAGTCATTCTAATGGATTTTCTCCTGTAGGTCAATTGACATTTACTTCTAACTGATTGCAGTATCTTCTCTTTCACTGAGACTTTGGACAGTTTCATGACAATGTGTCTTGGAGAAGCTCTGTTTAATTTGAGAAGACCTAGGGTTTGCTATCCCTCTGAAAGAGTATGTCAGTATTTTTGGTGATACTTGGAAAATTTTCATTTATGATATCCTCTAGTAGGGCTTTCATTCCTTGGGGCATTCATTCTCCCCTTCTTGGTTACCTGTAAGTCTTATGTTTGAATGTTTCATGAAGTCCCATAGTTCTCTCAGTGAACATTCTGCTTTCTCTCTCTCTCTCTCTTTTTTTCTGTCTCTTAAACTGCCTATGTTAGCTCAAGAGCTTTATCCTCTACCTCTGAGATTCTTTCTTCTGCCTGCTGTAATTTGTTTTTAATACTTTTTATTGCAAATTTATGTTCCCTTATTGACTTCTTCAATTCCTTAAGTTCTGCTCTATCTTTTCTATTTTTTCATATTGTTCATCTATTATTTGATTTTGTTTGTGGATTTCCATTTGGTTATATTCTACTTTCTAAGCAATTTCCTTCATTGTTTTTACCATATATATTTAAATTCCATTTCTGCCATTTCTAACTTTATTTATAGGTGGAACTTTTCTGCAGTAGCTACTTCATGATCCCCTGAGTGGTTTGCTCTGTTCTGGTTTTTCACAATGTCAGAATTTCTCTGTTGTTTCTTCTTCATAAGTGTTTTCTTTTTGTCTGCTTCCTTACCCTACTTTTCCCCATCACTTCCTCCTGCTCTTTAAGTTACTGTGTCTCTGACATAAGGAATTGAAGTGTCCTTTGGTAACAGATTGAAAGGAAGACAGCAGTGAAAAATAAAAAGGAATAAAAGCTAAAAAAAAAAAAAGGAAAAAAAGGAAAGGGTGAGTAAAAGTGAAGATTGACAAGAAGAAGAGAGGAACACAGACAAGTGTAATAGTGGTGTACAGTAGGGTATTTGACCCATATCCACAAATCTCATCCTCTAGGGTGGTGGATTGGGTGGGTCCCTCAAGATCTGGAGCTTTTTGCTAGCTTGATCACAGGCAAGTTCCACTTCCACCAAACAGAGAATAAAAAGAAACATACCACGAATGAAAGTAAAACAAATAAAGAAAAAACATTAGGGGATACAGTTGATGAAAAAAAGAATAACAAGACAGAAAAACTAGCAAAAATGAAGCCATTGTCATTAAAGAAGGAAAAAATGAAAAAGTATAATTACATAAGAGTAAAAAATTAAAAAAAGAAAAATCTAAGAGGAAAATGTTGAAAAAATTTAAGAAGAAAAATTATATATACATATATAGTATATATTATATGAACAAAAACTATATATATAACTATATGTAACTATATATAGATAACTATATATATAACTATATATATAGTTTTTTGTATATATATAGTTATATATACAGTTATACATATATACATATAGTTATATATACAGTTTTTCTACATATATAGAACTATATATAGTTTTTTCTATATATATAGTTCTACAGATTCTATATATGTATATATAGTTATATATACATATATATATAGTTATATATTCATATATATGTAGTTTTTCCTACTTAAATTATATATATATTATATATATATATTATTGTTATATATATATAAGTTATATATATAACTTAAATTATATATATATATATCCGCCTTGCCAAGGAGACCATGTCCCATCTTCTTGACTTCTTTTCCCTCAATTCTCCATGGTTAGGAGCCTGAAGCTCTCCTCAGCCCACTTAGTAGACATGTCTATACTTTTCCAAACAATATACATTGGCTGCACCATAAATTTCCCATGAAAGTGTGTATCATTCAAATCTTTCCAGGAGTGGCTGCCTCACTTATCAGGTGCCCCACAACTGACCTCACACTAGGACCTGGAGGACCAAACCTGTAAGGCAAACTTCCCACAATAGCTGTTCCTGACCTGCAGCCGAAAAGTGATCTCTCCTCTGGGTGGCTCAGTCCTGGCCCCTGGGCACTATTGAAAATCACTCATTCGCTTCCCAATATCTTCCAACATAACTCAACCAAGGGCCCCAGTTCAAAAAATAAAATAAAATAAACCCTTCAGGGCAGGCCTTCTCTGTCTGCAAACTGTCCCAGCAGCAGCTGTGGCTTTACTGACCTGCCTCCACCCAAACGCAAGTACTTGCCACTTCTTCACTGCTTTAATCTTGGTCTTGGGGTCCTGAAGTGTCCTGCTGCCTCACTATGCCAAAAAGGGGATGTTTATGGGCACAGTCCACAAGCCAGAGGTGCCTGGAATATTTTTTTTCCCAATATCCCCACATATGGCTGTAAAGATATTGTCTGTAATCTGCCATCTTTGTATTATTGTCTTGTTCGTAATTTCATTTACTTATGCTCTGACCTTGGTTATTACTTTTCTTCTGTTGGCTTTGGGTTTGATTTGTCTATCATTTTTTTAGTTCCTTGTCATTAGGTTGTTATTTTTTTTTATCTTTCTGCCTTTAATGTAAGAATTTAAGAATATGAATTTTTCCTATAAGATTGCTTGTGCTGAATCCCATAGATTTTGATAACTTATTTCCCTTTTGTCATTCCCTTTGAGAAAATCTTTTGATTTTCATCTTGGTTTCATCATTGATGTAATAATCATTCAGCAGTAGACAGTTTACTTTCCATGGCTTCATGGAAAATTGGGTGTTTCCCTTGGCATTGATTTCCAGTTTATTCTGCTGTGATCTGAAGAAGATATATAGTATGATGTTGATTTTTTTGAATTTCTAGACCACAATCTATGGCCTACAATATGGACAATGTTGGAGAATGTTCCATGTGTTCATGAGAAGATTATATAATCAGTGGTTTGGTGGTAAATGGTCTGTATATGTCTTTTAGACTCATATATTATAGGGTCTTGTTTAAGTCTAATTTTTTCTATTTTATTTTCTGCTTAGATTATCTTTTTAGTTCTGTCAGTGGTGTGTTGATTTCCCCAGAAACTATGATGCTACTGTCTATCTTACTGCTTAGGTTTGGCAGGGTTTGCTTTATGTACCTGGGTGCTACTGTGTTGAATGCACAAATATTTAGAATTGTTATGTATTCCTGTTGAAGTGGTCACTTTCCATTCTTTGATGACCATCTTTGTCTTCTTTTACTATTATTGATATAATGTACATTTTATCTGATATAAAAATAGTTGTACCTTATTTCTTTAGGTTAACATTTGCAGCAATTTTTTTTTTTTTTCATTCCTTAACCTTAAGTCTCTAAGAATGTATTTCTTGAGATGAAAGATATCGTGTTTGTATTTGTTTCTGTTTTATCCATTTTGATCCCCTAATAGTGCTCCTCTCTGGGGTAATCCTTCTCTTTGCCCAAAACTAGCTTTTGGGTAGAGAGAGGTGAGTTTACTAAACTGATATTAGTGATGAATGTGAAGATAAATGTGACAATATGCTCATCCTCCTATTCAAGTATAACTTCACTTAAGGAAAAAAATAACAAATAGTTGAGCTGCAGGAACTATTTATAGCGAGTCAATAATATCTTCTTCATATTCAAATGAAAGGGCCCATTCTGGAATACATTTTTAAAAGCTGAATTACATTTTTTTAATTAAGTAATACATATATATGGTATAAAATACATGGTATAAAAACAAGTAAAAGGGTATACAATGGAAATTAAGCCTACCTTTAATCCAGTCATCCACTTTTCTTCTTCACTGCTGTCAGTCTCATACAAAGCGCAGTCTTCACTGCCATCCATCGCATTACTAATGCTGCATTTCTTGAAGGCACGTTGCACCATTTCCTCTGGAATCCCTTCCCATGCATCACGAACCCACTTTGCTATCAGTTCGATGTCAGGCTTCTTTAGATTTCCGACTTTTGTCAGTTGGGCTTGACCAGATGACATCCATTCATGCCACATCTTTCACACACGGTCTTTAAGGGGTTTATTTAGACACACATCTAGGGGCTGCAATACAGATATAAGCCCACCAGGAATAATGGCCAAAGTAATCTGAGATGACTTTGCCAGTTTTTTTATGTCATCAGATGTGTGAGCTCTGAACATATCCTAAACCAGCAACGATAGTTTTTTCTTCAAGTCTGCTCCTGGTCATGCATTCCAAATTTCTTCCAGCCATTTTTTTGTTCCGTCCTCATTCATCCAGCCTTTTTCATGTACATGTACTGTAATTCCTGGTGGGAATTTGACCTTTTCAGGCAAAGTCTTCCTTTTAAAAATAATGACAGGTCTCAGCTTAGTTCCATTAGCTAAACATGAAAGAACGACTGTGAAATGGTTTTTTTCGTTTCCTGTGGTTCTAAG
>CAUYPK010002040.1:0-80901 GCA_963574355.1 Loris lydekkerianus | reverse complement strand
GTGTTCTGATCATGAAGGGATGCTGGATATTATCAAAAGCTTTTTCTGCATCAATTGAAAGAATCATATGGTCCTTATTTTTAAGTTTGTTTATGTGTTGAATTACATTTATAGATTTATGTATATTCAACCAGCCTTGAGACCCAGTTCACCTCATTCTTCATCTCCCTCCAAGATGCTTTGGCCCAGAAAATGTAAAACAACAGTTACCATCGTATCTTAGTATAAAATAAAGCTCAAAACTATTTCCACTCATGAATAACAGAAATAGATATTGTCAAATTGGTTAGCCTTGGTCCGTGCAGGGGTCTTTGTGATTCACTGTGTCCACCTTCATGAGAGTGGCCTGCCACTGCCTCACAGCAGGACCTTTGGGGAGGACTCAGAACTCAAGAGGTCTCTCTGTGGCCTCCAGGTCCACTCTCTTGGCCAGCGCATAACAAGTGCCTGAATTATACCTTACCAATCACCAAACAGCACTAATAACATGCAAACACTGAAAACATTACAAACTAAGATAGTTTAAGATACAGGCTTGGCTTGTTTTCTGATTGAAAATTGTCTTGACATATTGAGTGCCTATTTGCCTACTCAGAGACAGAGCTGGACACGTGCCCAGTACAGAGCTCATTAACCCGTGCAGGCCACTGCCAATAGGCGTCTATTTCAACTCCCCATTTTACTGGAGGGGAGATGAAGTGGACTACTCTACATTATTCATCTGGTTGCTGGTGGCGTCTGGACTTGAATGAAGTCTTCTCATTTCATGTCCTTGCTTTTCCTACGACCAAATGGGGCCTCTCCAATAGGACATTCTCCAACCCAGTTTTTTCAAGAGGTTATTCAGGGGTTTATAAGGCTATTCTGGCTTTCTTTGAAGAGAAGACAGGGATGAAATTAGAACTTGACCTTTTATCTTCTAACATTAGTTATTCAGCACTTTTGTATTTTTAGTACCAATGAGAATTATTTTTGTTTATTGCTGCTGAGGTACCTGAAATATCTCAGACAAGAAAACATTTAGATGTTTTTACCCCCCACAGCCACATGCATCTCTTGTGCAAAGCACCCAGAGCCCTTGGAATCAGCAGCCTCCCTGTGTTTGGGGGCGAGACAGCATCTGGCCCCATATGGCTTATTGGTAGTGGGAGCTAAGGGTTTGTGGACTTTTCCTCTGCCTTCTTAGTTACCTTTCTCCTCTGGTTGCACTACCTCCCTTTCCCTTTCTAGTTACAAACCTGGGCCACCAAGGTTTGTGGACCACCAAGAAGTCCTGACACCCTTAACTTTGACATGTTAGATCAAAGTTGTTCTTCCGCAAGGAAATCCAATTTGGGGCAATGAAAGCAATGAGGATTTCAAAATCATGGAAACATATAATTGGAAGATATAGCTAGGAAGGCAGAGAAAATTACGTTGATCATTATTATTTAGTAGTTGAGGAAACTGAAACTTAAGGATTTGAAGGAATTTGCCACATAGTCCCTGCCACTGTATTCTGGAGGTGGCATTTAAAGGAAATTAGAGTTTTCTTTCTCTTTTTGACATACTTTATATTTTTTAGGAGTATTTTTGGGTATTTGTTAGGTATTTAGTTTTCAGATAGAGAAAACTATGGAGAATACCTAAGTTTGTTTGGCACAAGGTTCTCTTTGAAGCTGTAAAACGTTCTTGCTTTAAGCCAAATTTAATGAAAACCTGGGCTTCAAGATACCCCTGAAAGGATGAGCCTTGTATGTTTCTCAGAGAGACGACCTCATCTAAGGTCGAAACAAGAGTTTTCAATACATCAGTATTCCTGAGCAGATCCTCAGATCACCAGCGTGGGAGTGGGTGGGATGGATCCATGTTTAGACCTTTAGTCAGTTTCAAATATAAAAAATTGATTTCGGCAATCAGTAGGTAGTCGACTGCAACATGAGGGTATGAACAACTTCTCTGAATTTCCATAGCAACACCCTAGGATTAACAGCATCTGTATTTGGAACTGCAATTATGCTAGGAAATCACGTTTTTATTTGGATTCAGATAATTTAACTGTTTTAACACCCCTGTTGTGTAGCACCTAACTTGAGGGGAACGCTCTCTCCGGCCTGTGAGGACAGGTTGGTGTAAACACTTCTTGGGAGGCCTTCTTAGCACCCCGTGTAGGCTGGACATGGTGGCGGTAACCCTCATTTCAGGCACTGGAATCAGATTCTCAGACATTGTCAGCTTAGCTGACTGTAATGTTTTGGGTGAAGTCATGTAGAACCCTGATTAATTTGGTTCTGAAGATGCTTAAACAGAAATCCAGAAGATAATTGCTTAAGGAAGGCATTTTTTGTCATTGAAAACACAATTTAATAGGAATTCTAAAAGTCAGTTACTATAGATCTGATATATATAAATCAGCAAGCTAAAAACTTTGTTAAAATCTTTGGGGAATATAAACTCCGAGTAGTGTTTTTGCTTCTGAATGTGAATTTACTTGACAAAGGAGAAGAGAGGTTTAACCCCCTGCGACTTTTCTCCCCTTACCAAATATTGTTTTCCAGTGTGTATTTATTATAGAACCCTCTTCTGTCTATTTAGCTAGCTCTTGTGTAAATATCCATTAACAGTTCAAATGCCCTATAAGGGCGTCACAGCTCATAGTTTTTCTAAATATTTTCACATATATCTTTTCATTCTCTGTAATGTGTGATTATTTTTGTACCTTGTATCATTTAGCATCACCCCCAGGTTTATCCCAATCTTGAAACACTGTTAATAACAGAAGTCAACTATACTCCCTCTACTGGTTGCATTTCTTTGTGGCAGAAATGCTGTATGCTCAAGTTTAGGTTCATTACTGTTGATGGAGCTCAGAACTCTGTTCATGTTTCCCCCCCTTCTCCAAATTCACATAACTTTTTAACAGCAAAACTGGAGCCTTTTAAAACCTCGAGTTAAGCTTTTACCTTGAGAGGGATAGGGTGAGTTCCTTGATGTCTGTTTGTTCAGCACTGTGTGGAGGGAGCCCAAGGCTTGGCATTTTCCTGGCAGGAGGAACACAGCCTTTCTGCTGTAGGAATAAAATGCTTTAGTGCAGAAGAGCTGTTCCCATTTGTGCCCTGATGCCAGTACCCGGGCTGTTCTGGTTCTGATGGGGTTGTGTTTTCACCTGCATTGGGTACACTCTTCTGTTCGGATTGCCACTGTGTGGAGCCAGCAGGTTTGTTTTATATGTTACCTGCTCACATGTTGCTCCAACTCTTCAACCAAGATGGCCTGGGGAATTCTCCAGAGGCATCTATAGGGGTCTCTTTACTTTCAGGCTTAAGAGATAGAGATGGAGGTGGGGACTATTCAGGTTAGTCCAGTGTGCAGGTATCATGTAAGTACTATTAAATATATATTTGGCTTCAAGGGGATTCAAGACGAATGAACCCACTGTCCTTTGCCCCTCTTTTGAGAAACACTGAAAAGACTTTCTTGTTCTGAGCAACAAGAACAAGAAAACTTCTGCCCTTCTAAGCACACATTAAATAATATCTGGAAAATATAGCCTCCCAAAATTAAAGAAAAGCTTTTTGGGTAATCCTGAGGCCAGAAAATCTGTAGACGAGGATGTTTTCCCCTGTGCAGGGCCACCCCTCTGAGTGGCCCAGCTTCACGCTGCTTCCTTCCTTCCTCTGGTACCAGATTTCTAACGTTCTTGTTGACAAGCTGTAATGAGATGAAGTGTCCTTCCTGCTCAAAGTGGAGTCCTAGCAAAGACTCATGACTGTCTATGGAGAAATGATGGATGGGCCCTAGTACGCTTTCTCTCTGTATCTGTCCCATTTCTCAGGGCATACTAGGTCTATCTCCAATTCTAAAGCCCGTCCCCTGGCTTTGCATCATCTTTCTCCCATTGATCTTGTAATCATTTTCATCCAAATTCAGCAGAGGTAATTAGTTTAGTGAGTGCAGAGACACTGAGGCTGTGTCCCAAACCATGTAATGCTTTCCTGCCCTTGACCTTAGCATCTACATTTTTCTGAGCCCATAGAGGTAGTTTTCAGCCATCAATTTCTGAACAGTGGAAAAGAAGAAGTGTTATCCTTCTATTTTTTAAAAGTCTCTAGATTGAGGTGGCACCTGTGGCTCAGTGAGTAGGGTGCCAGCCCCATATACCGAGGGTGGCGGGTTCAAACCTCGCCCCTGCCAAACTGCAACAACAACAAAAAAATAGCTGGGTGTTGTGGCTGGCACCTGTAGTCCCAGCTACTCAGGAGGCTGAGGCAAGAGAATTGCCTAAGCCCAGGAGCTGGAGGTTGCTGTGAGCTGTGATGCTACGGCACTCTACAAGGGTGACAAAGTGAAACTCTGTCTCCTAAAAAAAAAAAAGTCTCTATAGAGTGTCTTTAGATTGTTGATTTTGCTATGTGGAATAAATGAATTAAATGACAGTTGGCTACAGATTTTCTGACATAGAGGTTTCACTAGTGGCATTTTGGGCTGGATAATTCTTTGAAATGAATTAAATGACAGTTGATAGTGAAACCTCTGTCTCAGGGGTTACATTAGTGGCATTTTGGGCTGGATAAATCTTTGTTCCGGGGGCTGTCTCATGCATTGCAGGATGTTTAGCAGTTTTCTAGGACTTTATCCGCTAGATGCCAATAGCAACCCCCACCCCACCTCCATCCAGGTTGTGACAACCTAAAATAGCCCCAGGTATTGCTGAATGTACCCTGGGGCAACATCACCTCCAGTTAAGGACCACTGCTCTTTGTAAGCATTCCTATCTCCTTTCCTTCATTCTGCTCCTTCAGGAGTGTTCATGGGGACTATTTTTTTTTTTTTTTTTTATTCATTTATCAGTTGTCATCAATTTGTTTATGCCAGCCTCTGTGTGAGTTACTGAGAATATAAAGATGAACCAGGCATCTCTTTCTTCATACACACAGACACACACACACATCAATCAGGTCAGAATGTATCATAGTTTCCACCACATTGATTCTTATTATGATCCTGAAAGTTCCCCTGTTTGGACTATTGCTCCCAGACTGTACCTCTGGCTGCCATTTGAGTCATTATGACTTTGTTAATGAATGTTGTCTTTCTATTTTTGTAGCTTGTGTCTTTGAGGAAAGCCCCTTGCAGCCTGGGTCAGTATCCTCAGCTTTGGGCACAGCTATTAACCTTATAAAATGATAATGCTCTATTAATCTATCAATTTTATCCATGAATGCCTCAACCCTTCCAGACAGAGCCTCTCACTTGTCACTCCAGATTTGCTTTTTTCTTATACTGCAATTTCTGTTGTTCTCTTTACCAGCCACCTGAGGCTTCATTTAAAGTTTTATTTAATGAAACTGCATTTGGAAATCAAGGTCAAGCCCAGTGGAGGCATACTCATTGGATTGCTTTCTGGTGAACTTTTAAGTTAGCGTGTTTCCTTAACAATTTTTGGAAATGGTGATGTAAAAATTGCTCATGGAAAAGCAAATGTGTGGCGGTGTTCCTTCTAAGGGGAGAGGAAGAGGAATATGTTTCAGCAAGGAAAGAGTTCATAGATAGCTTCAACTATGCTGGTAATTTTACCTTTTTATGCTGCATGGTGGGCAATGAGTATTCATTATATTCTTTTCAAATATGTATTTGTGTATCTGAAATACTTTGTAATACGCATTAGAGAAGAGATAGCTTTGCAATTGGAAGAATGGGGACTGAAAAAAAAAAAGGGATGAAACGAAAGATGACCAGTTGGAAGTTTCATTTTTGTTTTTCTTCCCTCCACTCCTCTTAAACAGATGGTTAAGGGTTAGGTCTACGCTTGAGGAACCACTCACATTCCTGCCTGCAAAGGGGTCGTGGGGGCAGGAGGTTATGTAACATTTCTGGTCTCCTGAAGCCTTCAAGAGGCACTGCCATGTGCTGTCGAAAAGAGTGTGACAGGCAGTTAGGCTTTGTGCAGTGCGACCAAGTTCATCTGTAAAACGGTTAAGACCTGTTGGAGATAAATTTCCCCTAAGGATGTGGTGGGCCGGGTGCTGGGACTCTTGAGTGACAGGCGGTCTGAGCTCTCTCTTGCTAATGCCACAGGGGAGAATTAAATTGGCCAAGGAGGCGGAGAGCAGGGAGGTGATGGTGGGAGGGGGGAAGGGAGGAGCGACAAACCCTCTAACACACCCAAATGACCAGATTCATCAGACGCGAAACTTCACAAGTTACACCCACTCCCTCTGCCAGCAGCCGGGGAAGGCGGCCGCTTCCTCATTTGTGTTACTGGAAGTTTGAGAGATGTGAAGCCGGGCGGGAGCAGCGTGCGCGCCCCGCTGAGCTGGGTGAGCTCTAATTTTGAAGCTGGAGAATCTCTTTGTGTTGGGTGGGCAGGGGAAGCAGCCGGGGTGGCTCTGGACCTTGATAGGTGAGAGCCCCGGGCCGGCGGCCGGGGCGGGGGAAGCCGAGAGCCCCGGAGCCCCCGCGCTGCGCCCCGGAGCCTCCGCGCTGCGCCCCGGGCGCGTTGCCGGCTGAGCCGCAGGGACGCGGGCGCTGTGGGGTCTGGCTCCAGGGGGAAGGGGTTCGGACATGGAAAGCGCTTCGTCTTTCCCCTTTGCCTTCTGTAACCGAGGGTCGTCCTGCGGGACACGGGGTTGGGCAGGAGTTGTGGGAAGGTGTCACCTACCAAAGATGCGCCCTCCCCAGGGCTGTCCCGCTGCGTGTTGGGTAATTACAGGTCTTTGTCGTTGGAAATGAACTCTGTGAAAGGCTTGAGATTCAAGCGAGAAAAAGTTCCGAAGGAATATTCAGAGACTGTGGAGCCCGATGGGCACGCGGATGGGGGCTCTGGGTGCGGCATCCAAGTCTCGGGCTTCTCATTTGTTTTGTGTCTGATTAAGTTAGTTTGGCTCCCGGTTCCCGGCTGTGAGGTGTTTATCTGGAATATGTATTTTTGAAATGTCAGTTTTTCTGACAGCTGATTTATCTTGAGATCGATCGCCTAAGCGGGTTGGGGGGTGGCAGGAGGGTTGGGTCCAATCCTTGATATGTCCCCGGGAAAGGATATACTTGGCTCAGAGTTTCTCATGTACATTCTTTAGATTTTACTTCAATCCTGGAGATGGTCAGTGGGCATTCATTTGGCATGTGTGGTTTTGTTCACTATGTAGAGGTTAGATGGGAGCTTTTGGGTTAACTCTTAACCCGTTTTAGTTATTTCATATCTGATCAACAGTTTAGTAATGCAGCAGCTGTTGGAGCAGCCTTCTTTCCTTCCTTCTTTCCTTCCTTCCTTCCTTCCTTCTTTCTTTCTTTCTTTTTTCTGGTAATCATATAATATATTTTGAAACTGAATCACACTCTGGGCCTCAAGTAGAGTGACATGGTGTCATCAAAGCTCACTGCAACCTCAAACTCTTGGGCTCAAGTGACTCTCCTGCCTCGGCCTCCTGAGTAGCTGGCACTACAGCACTTCACCACCCTGGCTAATTTTTCCTAATTTCCTATAGCAGCAGGGTCTTGCTATGTTGCCCAGGCTAGTCTTGAACTTCTGGTGCCAAGTGATCCTCCCACCTTGGCCTCCCAGAGTCCTGGGATTATAGGTGTAAGCCACCATACCTGGCCCATGTATGTTTTTATAGAATTGATTTACTTTGGGGCAAGAAAAGAAGGTGAAGAAATGGGTGGTTTCAGGAAACCTAATACAGTAAGTAGAATCTCTGTAAGTGGACCATCTAAGGGACTGTAAACTGTTGAACATACAGAGATGGTCAACATAAGGAACTAGGCACGGAGCATGTCTGATCTATGAAAATTAAGCCCACTGAGGTGGTCGCTGCAGGGAGGTGGTCATCTGTGGAGATTCTACTGTATTCATTTTACAAGTGTTTCTCCTGGTTCTGGGGTGAGTATGGTTAGGAGGATGCTAGTAGCTGATTTTATCATTTTTCTAATACTTAAGATAGTCTGACTTTCTCAGCATACTTAAGCTTTGGGGGTCAGGTGACAGGTTGCTGGGGCCACAGACTACTTAGCTTGCTTAGACCTTTCACCTTCCTTGAAGTTAAAGATACAGATGGAAAGGAAATTACTCTTAAACCAAACCAGACATGTCCCAGGGAGGAAAAAGGGGTTGTATGATTCAGGGCTGTCACCTGCTAGAGCCCTGCGTTCTAACTCATTTTGGGCTCAAGAATGGACCCAGCAAGTAGACGTGACCTTGAGGCTGATGTGAGGTCTGTGACCTACTCCCCTCATCCAGTGGAACCTTCTGCAACTCATTCAACAGAGGCAACCGAGTTGGACCTTGTGATAGGGCTGGTGAAACTGACTAATAGATGGAGTTTTATGGAACAATAATCCTTAGCTGGACAAAGGGGAATACATTATTCATAAAGGTTTTAAGATATGTCATTTGGGACAGTTAGAAGACATCATCATGCAGACGTCTGACATTAGGGTTAATACTACTATATGATCATGTAGGTGTAAGAGAAAGTGAGCATTTTAATAGCATTATTTTTTTCACATGGTCTCTCCACCTATCCCAATTAATAACCTATTTTGGCTCTCTTTGTATTTTAAAATTTTTATTAATTAATTAATTCATTTATTTTAGAGATGCAGTCTTACTATGTTGCTCAGGTTGGACTCAAACTTCTGGGCTCATTGATTCTCCTGTCTCAGTAGCCTGAGTAGCTGGGCACCATTGTGCCTGGATGCTTATATTTTCTTTTTTGTAAGTGTAGATTCAATTTGTTTAATAGATCCTGGGCCATTAAAATTATTTTGTTTTAGGCGGCGCCTGTAGCTCAGTGGGTAGGGTGCCAGCCACCTACACCAGGCTGGAGGGTTTGAATCTGGACCAGGCCAGCTAAACAACAGTGACAACTGGAACAAAAAAATAGCTGGGCGTTGTGGTTGGGTGCCTGTAGTTCCAGCTACTTGGGAGGCTGAGGCAAGAGAATTCCTTAAGCCCCAAGAGTTTGAGGTTGCTGTGAGCTGTGATGCTACAGCACTCTACTGAGGGCGACATAGTGAGACTCTGTTTCAAAAAAAAAAAAAAAGAAAAAAAGATTTGTTTTAATAACTAATTTTTACAAGAATTTCTCCATTTTATGTAAAATTTTAAAAGTACTTGTATAAATTTACAATGATCTTCTCATATTTTTAAAGCTGGCAGCATCTGTAGAACTTTTTCATTTGTGGGGTAATTATTTATACCTTTTCTTGATCAGTCTTGGTAATGTATTATGAATTTTATCAGTCTTTTGGAATAATCAATGTTGTTTTTGATTGAAGCACAAAGTCCGCTTCCTTTCTTGAGTTTTTACATCTTTTTACAATTCTGCCAAGTGAGACTATCAAAAAAGATTTTAAGATGGTCTTTGAAAATAAGCAACTGAGTCCCTTGGCTGCAAGGAGGAAACCGTTTTGTATTTGTCTTTGTGTCTCTGACATTATGTTTTTTCATTTTTATTAAAACATACCTTTGTACATATTGGACCAAATTATTACAAGGTGGGTTTTGTGTGTTCACTGAGGCACACCCTGTGGAATTGTTTTAGAAACATCTAACTAGAATTTGTAGGAGACTTACTGGTAATTGAATGTGCATTGTAGGTACTTTCAACCCACTTTACAAAACAGATTTATCTTGTACCAGCACAGAACAAATTTGCTGTAATGACTGGGAAAGAATGCTTCAGTGTGATTCATAGTTAATGCATGAGTCTGAACATTTTAAAGTTTTTTCAGAACAAGTTCTGAGTATGTGACAGTGTAAGAACAAGACACCCGGAGTGATGTGACAGTATAGGAGCAAGATCTCTGGAGTGGGAAAGACCTGTCTTTGAATTCCTGGTCTGCCTCTGTTAGCTGTGTGTCCTCAGAGAAATTGTCTAACCTCTCTGAACTTGTATTTCCACAGCTATGAGAAAACTGCTTGTGGGAGCTGTTGTGAGACTTAAGTTTGAATTCAGCGAAAAATGAGATTTCAGTATGAATAGCCATGTAAAGTTTCTGTCACTGTTTTGGCACGAAGTGGGCACTTAATATATTGTCACCTACTACTGATTGTAGTACATTGATTGTTCTCTGCGCCCACCTCTCTCAGAGGCTTCCTTCTAAAAAAGGAGCTGCTGCAAGAGAATGAGATAGAAACTACTCCTCCCATTTGTTTTCTCTTCATTATGGGCAAGTGGGGTTACCAGGGTCATTATGTTTTTAGATTTTTATTGTTTTCACCTTATTTTCCTAGTCGTTGGTGGCAAACCAGCTATGTGTTTCTTCCCTCCAATTTTTATCTTACCTTCCTAGGATTTTTTTTTTTTTTTTTCCAGTTTATCTCATCTCCTTGAGGACTTCCCTGCTCTGTTATTTTTTTCTTTTTCTTTTTGGCTACCTCTAGGTTGGAAATGAAATGAGTACAAAGCTCAAAATTTGGCAGCGACTGGGATGTAAGTTAGTGGGTTGCTTCTATGAAGGCGAAGTTTGTTAAATTTAGTTACTCGAGAATTTAACTTGGAATTCTGGCACTATGTGTGGCACAGCTGTAGTCACAGCTACTTGGGAGGGTGAGGCGAGAGCATATTTCTTGAGCTCAGGGTTCAAGACCAGCCTGGGTAATATAATGAGACACCTGTCTCTAAAAACATAAAGAATTTAACTTAGAGATAGATGGTGCCAATGATTAATAGCAGTTTTGTATTGCGGTTGCATTTTTCTGAGAAGAAACATTCCCAGACCTTGGAGTTCCTAAGTACTTTGGGGGCTGTATGGATTGTTTAGTGTTGTGGTTGACATTGCAACCAAAAAGAGAAAATGAAGGCATAGGATGGAGGAGGTTGATGGGTTAATATTTTTCCACAATGGAATATAACATTATTGAAGTTGCCCAACCCTAATTTATTTGTTCTTTCTCAATTGAAAAGGGCCTGGAGAATATATGACATGATCAGACGGAATGTATTTATGCATTTGGTGTTGCGAGGGGCTGAACTGAGGTCAGGAAGGGATTGAGAGCTGGGAAAGGCGTGGTTTGCTTTACTGCGCTGTCTATGCTAACCTCATTCACTGCTTTGCCCAAGGAGGGGGCTTGGTTTCAGTTGCATAGTGAGTTGGCTTCAAGTGTGGAGTTATTTTCAAAGAAGACAAATTGACTAGCTGCACCTGGTCTGGCCTGTCCGCTGTGACCCCGTGCTGCCGTTTGCTGATGGTTTTATGAGAATGGAGAATAGCAAGGCTTAGTTTTCATAAGTATTTTGCAACACCTACTTCTCCAGTTTATTTTTATGGTGGTGCTTGGAAACAAGTGTTAGCAAGGCTTTCACTGATACAACTTTGGAGGAAGAGATCATCACTTTTGGAAAGTTTTATGTGTTTAGTGGTTCAGTGTGGATTTTTGACATCCTAGACTGAATTGTAGGGCCTCATACAGTACCTCGAAATGATAGGCTCCAGTGTCCCCACAGATTATAAGACTTTGGTGGCCCCGGCCAAACTGCAACAACAAAAAAATAGCCAGGTATTTGTGGCAGGCGCCTGTAGGCCCAGCTACTTGGGAGGCTGAGGCAAGAGAATCGCCTAAGCCCAGAAGTTGGAGGTTGCTGTGAGCGGTGTGACGCCACGGCACTCTACCAAGGGCAATAAGTGAGACTCTGTCTCTACAAAACAAAAAAGAGAAGAAAAAAAAAAAAAAGACTTTGGTGGGTAAGAATCCCCTCTGATAAATGCTTTCTTGATTATTAAAGTAAGAATTGTCCATGAAAATGCCAATGCTAAATACTAATGAATCGAGTGTCTATAATTTGTGAGGTGCTTACTGTATTCATGTTTCTGAGGGTGCTCTTGTAGTTTTCAGAGCCATAAAAAGTGAACACAAACCCATTACTTTCTTCTGTCTACTCTTACAGGTAGAACCACTGTGAACTGGGGCCTGCCTTTCTTGACTGGAAACCCCGGAGGAGGACAAGGCTCTGTACCATGGGGTGCGATGCTCTGAATCCTCCCCTCTCACCTGTGATGTGAGCAGCCCCTGCAGATGGCACATTTGGAGATCTTGACAAAGCCTCTTCTGTTTTGGATGGGGTGAGTGTGCCGTTGGTAGAAGGCTGAGACATGATGATTTGTTGTTTTTAGTGATTGTCGAGGTTTGCTGATTCTCCCCACTTGCAAGCTGAGCCTTTGAATGAGTGTCCGGGAAAGTTTCCCCTTCCTGTTGGGTCGTTCCCATGGTTATATTGTTTTGGAAACTGCAGAGGCTAATCTTCCTACCTCTATCTTCCTTACTTCTCTTTTGACTGCCCCTGTGATACTAGGAAAGGGGAAGAAGTGGGTTTGGTTAAACTGGAATATTTCACAGGGGCCTTACTATGCTGGTAAAACTGGGCATCTTTCTGGTGTGATGGACTTGGGGCTTTCATGGAATGGGTCAGGTGGTCACTGTGCAACGCTCACAGTCCCTGGGAAGGCCCCCTTCCTACTTTCTGTATGTGGCATGGAGCTTCTCTAGAGAGTTACAGCAGAGAGGGCTGTGCCTGCTTCAGTTTCCCATCTGCCAAACAGGAACAGTGACATCTGGCTGAGCAGTCCCTGTTGGCTTCTTAGGGGGAGAGTGATTCGACCACAGGGGGCTCTCCAGTTATACTGTGTTGCTGTTGGTCTTTCCAGCTTTGCCTTCCTCCTGGGCTGCACCCACACACACCTATTAGTAGGTGACATCATAAAGTGTTACTTAACATTTTACCAGGTTTTGCCAATATGTTGGTTGGTCCAGAATTGGAACAAAATGGGAGACTCACAGACTGATAGGAGGGCCAGAATCACAGATGCTTCTTTGAGGCGTGATCCTGTCATGTTCAGAGTTTCCCACCCAGCATTCTGGGCCCTGCTTTGCGGGTCTTGCCGCAACCTGTTCCTCTAGTCTTACCTGTTGCTCTGCTCTGCCTGAATCCAGACCAGGCTCAGCCACGCCTTCCTGTGAATGAGCATCAAGGTGCACTTTTCAGGATTTACATCCCATTGTGTTACTATAATGGGGTTACCTGCCTTTTTTCAGGGGTGAAAATAATAATAGAAAGAATAGCAGGGAACCCCTCAGAGCACCGACTGTCTACGTCTCGGCCCAATCTCTTTAGAGCCTCTTTCCCTTTCTAGCAAGCTCTGTACCCCTGGGTGCTTTCGTGCCAGCCTCTCTTTGTTGGAGAGCAGCCCTTAGGCATTGGGTCCCCTTTAGCCAAGTCCCCTGGGAGTCCCTGTACCCCTAGGGCATCCTTAACAATGGCTGACCCTGGACTGTGCACATAGTCCAGGCCACCTCTGAGGTCTCTCCTGTCCTGTCTGGGGAGAGCTCCCTGTGCCTTCTTTCTCTTCGAGGCCTCCTTTGCCCACTTTCCAAGGGCTTTTCCCTTGAAGCACTTCTCAATAAAATATTTAAATACCATGTCTCATCTCTGGCTTAAGTAACTTGTCCGAAGTAACAGCATTGGAAAATGGGGAGCTTTAGTTTGAGCCCAGGCAGCCTGGCCCCAGAGTCTGTCCTCCCAGCTGGTTTCCCCCGTGTGTTCCTGCAAAGCAGCCTGCTGGGGTGTGTCTTTTCTAATGACTGCCGTGGAGCATTTGGTAAATGTTTGCCCGACCATGTAGGTGGCTAGAGAGCCCCACAGAATCGCCTTCCTGAGTCCTTGTTGGGTTTCTGCCGAGTGGCCTTCTACTGGTTCTCTGCTGATTCCGACTTTACGACTTTACCTCTTCTTTGGGGTCAACTCGGTCCACCTGCTCCTAGCTGCCTTCCTGTCCCAGCCCACTGTCATCTTTGCCCCTCAGAACCAGTGTTCATCCTTGATGTTGCCCTTCATAGCTGCTCTCCCCCCATGGGATTTTAAGTCCTTGAGAGCTGTAGTTGTGCCCTGCACATAGCGAGTGTTTGGGGATTCTTTGGGGCTTAATTAAAACTTACTTGGAGCTGTCCAAAGAAATGTCAAGGTTGTTTCTAGGTTCTGTGAGTGAAGGGAAATAATGAGATTAAAGATCAAAACACACACACACACACACACACACACGAAGAAGAAGAAGAAGAAGAAGAGGAGGAGGAGGAGGAGGAGGAGGAGGAGGAGGAGGAGGAGGAAGAAGAAGAAGAAGAAGAAGGTTATAAATCTAAAAAATGTTAGCTCCTTTTCTTCTGTGAGCCTGTGTGCATTTTCACACTGCAGCTGTTCAGGTTGAATCATAGAATGGATGTATCATCTCTTGGCTCCAAGTGCAGTGGTTGGCCCATCCTCCCCCACGGGAGTTCAAGCAAATTTATGTGATGAATAATGTGGATTCTCCTCCAGTAGTTAGGACATAGTTGAACAGACTTCATGCAAATGGTAGGAGAACCATGTGGGGCATCTTCTTCCCCCGCATTTGAAAGATGACAAAGACATCCCTCAGCAGAGTTAGTGTGTTGAGTTTTAGCTGACGGCTGGCCACGTGGTCCCTTGTGGTCTCTCTCTCCACTTTTGCCAACTTGGACATGATTTGCCTCCAGAGTTTTTCCTCCCATTGTACGATGGTGGAAAGAAGGGTAGGCTGGAAGGGTAGATGTATATACCGGTGCCTACTGTGTGCTTGGCATTCTGCTAAGTGCTCTCTGATGGAGCACATGATGGAGCCTCTAGTCCCTCTGGCGTGTGCAGATTCTCATCTCCAAGCCCAGATGATGGCGCCCAAGTGTCTTGGTTAAAATCATACCACTGTGGTAGCGGCCCTGGATTTGAACTGTGTTTTTTCAGACTTTAACCCCCTGCCCATTCCTATGCATCTTGATCTCCGGTTCTTGGATACAAACCGAGGTATTTAAATGATGATGTCTAATGGTCATGTTAACTCTAGAATTTAGAGGCTCTTGGGTTCATTTCCCATCTACACCTCTTCTATGTTAGCCAATTCTTCTCAGCATTTCACTGGCCATGGATTTGTTAGTCATTATTACTGCCGGAGATACCGTGCTTAGGTGTGACTTTTGGGGGTGGGTGTGTAATATTGATGCAACTGCAACTTTAAATATCCTACTTTATTTTTAGATGCTGGTCCACAGGTGAAATGTGTCAGTCTGGTTCTTTGAATACCCTCTGGAACCTTAAATGGTTTTATCCTTCTCTTTAAAAAACAGGAGCCTGTCTGGCTAGACTGAGAACTTTCTGTAACTGTCTTGTTCTGTGGCACGTACAGCCTGGGAGGTATCTTGGGTCTGCTGTACCAGGACACCCTGGAGCCTTCCCCTGGCTTGTCCCTCTCCTGCCCATGTTGCGTAAACATCGGCATGGCAGGGACAGATGGCCACTCCAGGGCTCCTTTGATGTCACATTTGGTTGCCTGGGTTGGGGGTAGGGTGGTTGCAGCCAGTCTCCACAGGAGAGGCTGACTGGGAAATACCCCCTTGACAGTGGGTAAACACAGGCTCACCTCTGAAAAAGCTGGGCGCCCTGTGCGTGTGCAGGCTGGGGCGGTAATGGAGTCAGATTTACATAAGTGTGTTTAGCTTGGGAAGAAGCCAGTCTGCTCAAAATACAGCCCTTTCTCTTTGCTCTTAACTGATGCTCAGCAGAGTTTGGTTTGCTTATGGGAATGAATGAGCTGTGTGGGGGCTGGGGAAGGCAGTGATGGGGTGCGGATAATTACTTTCAGAGCTAGAAAAACAAAATCCTTTCCAGAGGACTTGGTTAGCTTTGCTGGAGGCTCAGGTGGAGGCTCCTGGAATCCCCCAAGCTTTGAGACAGAGCAGTTAGATGCCCTTATCAGTGGGCCTCTTTGCTGGGCAAACAGCATCAATCTGTGTAATGAGGGCTGAAGGCTTTGATGGGAAAAAGGAAGTAAGATAATGAGGAAAAGCACCCAGAGAGGGAGGGCGGGAGGCAGCAGAATCTCTCTTGAAAGAAGAAAACGAGAGTTGACAGTACGTGAAAATCAAATGGGTTTTTCATGGTTTTAGCTTTAGAAGGGAACACTGGAGGGAGTTGCTGTAGCCTCCAAGCAGACCAAGCGTGGAGTTCAACCAAAGTGGAAAATCCCAAAGCCACAGGTTAATTGAAAGCTTTTCTAGTTCTGTCCTCTGGGTAGTAACTGTTGCTTTTAATTTTTCTAGTGTATTTACAGAAATCCCAACAAGCCAAATTAAGGTCATGTATTCAAATTAACAAGAGTGATGTCTACAGTAGAACCTCCATAGCTGACCACCTCCCTATACTGACCACCTCCTGAAGTTGACCTCATTTTCATAGACTGGACATGCATCACATACACAGATCAATACAGTGGCCTAGTTCCTTATGTTGGCCAGCTTGTTACAGTCTCTTGGATGGGCAACTTACAGAGGTTCTTCTGTGGTTACTATGCTGCATAATAATTTTTTGGGGGGAGAGGTGTGTTTAGCTCATTTTTAAATTTTTTTCACAAATCATTGATTGGGTAGCTATGGGTATTATTTTGGAGGTGATGGAAGGTCACCTTCCTCAAGGAACTTTGGTGTAGAGGGGAAGAAAAGATAAGCCATTGAGAGTTCATATCAAGGGAGTGTATCAACAAGAAGTCTTGACAAATGTGAAGAGTCGGGACATTAGCCATTGAACTGTGATGGCTAAAGATGGGAAAGTCATTCACTTCAATATTCCTGATTTCTACTGGCTATGGGGAGCTTTCTCTCAGCCTGGCACAGTTTTAAATGCCTACGGTATACATTTCATCTTGATAGTAATTCAGTGAGTTATCACCATTGCAGTTGTGCAGCTGAAGAAACTGTGAAAAGGTGACTCAGGTGGGCACAGTAGGTCTCAGGGACATATCCTGGCAGCTAGCACTCCTGGCTGCTCCGACCCTAGTCCCCAGGCCACCTGGGCAGCCAAGGACCCCCTGGCCTCTGTCGTTGTGGTTTTCCCATTTTGGTAGAATAGTCAGCGCATGTACAGTTTTTGATTTTTCTTGAGAGTCAGGGGCGAACAACCTACGTAGACTCTGAGTGTTTAGCGGAATCCAGTTTGTGCAGATGCCTGATGGGCCATATAGTCATGAAAAGATCTCACCAACAGACTCTGAGTTTTTTAGGTCACTGGAGGGTGATTTTAATTATCATGTAAATAGCGTGAATATGAGTGTGGGAGTTTTATTACCCATTCCCTGGTGGTGGTTTCAGCATTTTCTCTGGGTGGTTCGATGTCCTTTTTGATACTGCTAGAAATTGTTCTTACTCAGGGCAGAGTGTTTTTTCTCTGTTAGTGAAAAAAAATTTTTCTTTTCCTGTTTAATGAAGTAAGTGACAATATTTATGTTAAGATCAATCATTTGTATTAAAACAAAATGATTGTCATCATTTGCCAGTCAGTATTTAATGCAATTTGAGAGAGAGAGATCCAGAGACAGGGAAAGAAATAACACATGTACTGGGCAGCAGTCAGGAGACCCAGGTTCGGGTCCTGGGCTCTCCTAACTCTTTGATCTTCAGTCAAGCCAGTAGCTTGGGGCTGAGGGTTACCTCTTCAGGGATCTTGTCATGTACAGAAGTTTCTCCATATAGAGTAGGCAAAGCCTGTAATATGGGTATTATATATTAAGACTCAACTTGTAGCTTGGTAGAACTGCATTCTTTATTTGTTTCAGACCTAGTTGCTTTGGCTGGATTTTATATTTTTGGTATTACATTCAAAATACCATGTTATCTTCTGGTTGTGTTTTCTTTTCTTTCTTTCCTTCTTGCTCCAGGAGGAAGGGTTTTCTGTGCAGGATGAAAATGGAAACTAAAGGAAAGATAGGATCTGGAAGTAATTTTCAGCAACAGAGAAATTAAAAAGAATGGGAAAAGATGCCATTTTGGTGCTAGCCGGGTGATGGGAACACAGGAGTGTGTTCTTGCTTTTTCTCAGTAATTGGATCCATTATCCACAGATTACTTTTTCACTGGGACCACGTGGGTAAAAGAAAGCACAAAGCAGATCGGGGTGTTCAATATTGAGCATGTTGAGTTGGCGTTTAAATGTGGATTGTCTGCTTTTCATTTCTAGGATAAAATTTCACATCGGATCAAAATGCTGTCCATGGGCTCCTCGTTCAGTGACTCTTGTCTGTTTCTCTACCAGGCTTCCTCCCTAGGCCTCTGTTTGACTCACAAATGCTCAGGAGCACTCAGAATGTGGGAATATCTGCAAAATGTCAGCCTTGAGTAGGAAAGTAGTCTCGTCAAACAGAAGGCCTAGTCAGATGCCTTTTGATTTGGTTTTTTAAAGCTGGTGTGGCACAGCAGGGAATTCCCAGGCCCGAGTAGTATGGTACGGTAGGATCTGTCATTCCAGGAATGGTTTTTTCTGGTGTATCATTTCTGAAAGCACATTTTGCTTGTAGACATCCTCCTTCTTCTTGTTTCTTGAGAGTTGCTGTGCGTGGTGGTCTGGGCCTGCAGGGCGGCAGTCTATGTTCTCAGGTGGTGAGCTCCCCCTCTTCTAAGAGATGACATATCTGACTACTTTTTGTGACTTTTGTTTAGATATTAGTATGTGGATTTTGAGATGCCCTTGATAGAATGGATGCTTTCTTTGCTAACTCATTTCCATACCTGTGTCCAGAGATTCGTATGCATCTGTATTTTAAACTTTGCCATAGTATTTGTCAACTGCTTGGGTGATTGTTTGAAATGGATTTATTACTCAGCAATTTTGGAGTCACCTGCTACATACAGACAGCTGTGGTGGGTCCCTCATGAAATGCAAGGGCTGGCGCTACCAGTTGGGAAAGTAGGCTGAATGTAACGGAATGGACGGCAAAGTCCCACAGACAGATTTTATTCAGTAGAGACAAAAAAAATTCAAATCACATTTTACCTTTCCGAGTTAATACATTCATCTGCAGTGCTAGGAAAAAACCCCATAGTGTGAGAAATGGATTTATTTGTATATAAAACTATCACCAGATTTCTTTGTCAAATTTAATGTCTTCAAAGTATTCTTAGAAAGAGGAATTTTTCTAGAGAGTATGAAGCCTATTTTTGTCTTTAACTCCCTAAGGTCATTCTTTACATTTTTCTTTTTGTGTGCCTTTTTGTTCTCTACGCTATTGTTAAAAACATACAAAATGCCACAGACACAACCCCTGCACACGGATGCTCATAGCAGCTTTATTCATAATCGCCAAAACTTAGAAGTATCTAAGAGGTCCTTTTGTTGGTGAGTAGAGAAATGAACTTCCAGACAGTGGAATATTATTCAGCACTAAACAGAAACGAGCAATCAAGCCTGAAACACACACAAGAACCCTAAATACGGCAGCTGGAGACTAGAGAGAAGGGAGGGTGGCAAAACTGCTCTGTAAGACTGTGATGGTAGATACACGTTATACACTTACCTTAACCCGTAAGATATACAGCTCCAGGTGTGAACCCTGATGTAAACTGTCGTCTTTGGGTGATAATGATGGGTGGATATAGGTTCATTGATGGAAACAAATGGGTCACTCTGGTGGGGATGTTGGTCATGGGGGAGGCTGTGGGTATGGAGTAGGGGGTACCTGGAAACTGTACTTTCTGCCTAACTTTGCCATGAACCTTAAACTGCTCTGTAAAAGAAAATCTATTAGAAAACAGCAGCAGCATTCCAAACCAACATTGAGACACAGCACTGAATTCTTTTCATGGTATCCATTAAAGTGTCTCTTGACCTCTATTATTTCTCGAAGTTCTTTGTCTCCCCTCCGCTTCGGCAACAGTTGGTGAGAAACAGGGAGAATCCCTTGTATTAGGAGATTCTGATAACTTGGAAACCTGGAATAAGACGAGAACGGGGATTTTCTGTGGTGGCGTCCTAGCTGTGAGGCAACTGACCCTAAGTTCCTGTTTTCTTCCTTCTGGTTGTGTGTTATGGACATGTTGATACTAAGGATGCATTTTCTGGGGAACTGATTCTTGCAGTAGATTCCACGTTGGCCAAACTCTCCTGCGTTGGGGATGGTAAAGGACAGTTGGGCTTGGAAAGTACTTTGAAAGTACTTGAAAGTACTTTGGCCTGGGGACTAGAATCGGTCAAACCCTGCCTAGATCATCTTACCCCTCTCACGAGGAGTTGCCAGGAAGCTCTGTGCACAGCACGCTAGCACGGAACGGCGTCATTACAAGGAGTTTTCAGGAAGTTTAGACCCATGTTTCTCCTTGAGGGTTGTCTTTCACTTTTGAAGTCACTCTTCATGTGCTCAGCAAATAAGTGCTGAGTGCCCATCTCAGGCAATGGAACAGAGTAGTGACCAAGGGAAGTCCCTGACCTCACGTAAATGACATTCTGGAGGGGGAAGAATAGACAAAAAGCAAGTACAGTTGGCTCTTGGTATCCCCCAGGGGATTGGTTTTAGGAACCTGCTCCACAAGGGTGCCAAAATCCGCCGATGTTAAGTCCTTCATGTAAAATAATGCAGCATTTGCATATAACCTATGCACATCCTCCCATATACTTTAAATCATCTCCAGATTACTTATAATTCCTAATACAAAGTAAATGTTATGTTAATAGTTCACCTTTTAAAAAATATTTTGATCCATACAGTTGCAGCACCCATGGCTGTGGGAGGGCGGACTGTACTGACAGCTTGTCCTATGCTGGAAGGTGATGCC
This sequence comes from Loris lydekkerianus, assembly GCA_963574355.1. Lineage (NCBI taxonomy): Eukaryota > Metazoa > Chordata > Mammalia > Primates > Lorisidae > Loris > Loris lydekkerianus. The sequence continues at coordinate 60,323 of CAUYPK010002040.1, read as the reverse complement.
ACAGTGGAGACCCACAAAGCGAGGAAGCGTTGGGTGTTTGAACTTTTGAAAAGGGGGGTTAAGAAGGCCCCACTGCATGGGTAACACTGGAGCTAAGATGGCAAGGGGTGGAGGGAGCGAGCCCTGCCAGTAGCAGAGGGCGGAGGGCAGGGGTTGGGGGCAGAGAAGACTAGCATGGACACCATGGGGCTTGGATGCAGAAAGTGAGTGGGAAGGGCAGGAGGTTCAGATCAAGGAGGTGGGCAGACCAGGGTCTGGTAGGACAGCTGGTGAGACGAGCAGCCTTTGAGGGTTGTGGGTAGAACTAGGGAGACATGATCTGGTGTAGGGCGTAGGCTCTGTTGGCTGTGTGGGGGAAGGCTATGCCATGTCCTCATTTGGGCCATGGCTCCCAGGAATCCTTGTGTTGGAGCCTTGATTAGACTTTACTATTGCACACACAGCCCAGATCCCACTGGTGCTTTAAGGTCAAGTTTTTTTCAACTTCTATGGTCACAGATCTCTTTCTTTCTGTTTGATGAGAAAAGGGACTTCTGTCCTGGGAGGGTGGTTAGCTGATTATTTCTAGAATGTGTTCAAGAGTGACTGAAAAATGCTCACAGTCACTTTAGGGTTACCTGCAGCCCACGTCTCACTTACCTGCAAAACAGGAAGTTTGTCCTGCCCGCCTCTAGCTCAGTTTTGCCTGTTAGAGCCCCTGCCTTGCCTGTGAGCGGATTCCACCTCCCTTTCCACTGATCACTTCCCTTTTTGGTTCAGGCTGGTCATCTGGAGTTTTAGTTCTGGAAGAAGTGAACCATTTGTCATATGTGTTTCCTTCTGACCACAGCCACGTATTAAATCATGGCTTGAACACATCTGGCAGATCTCTGAGTTTTTCAGAAATCCAGACCTGAATTTTTTGGCATGTGACCCTGTTAGCCTGTTTTAAGTGGCATGTGGTAAACTTGTCCACAGATGTTACCATTCCCCTATACTTTGAACAAAATAATAATAACTTTCACATCTCCTCCTCTTTTCATCTAAGGATCTTAAGACCCAAGTGCATATTAATTAAACCTCACATCACTGGAAGGTAGGGAAGAGGTGGAGGGCAATGCTTTAATCACCACTGCAGAGAACTCAGAGGGGTGGCCTCTGGGCCCCACACGGGAACAAATGCCTTTCATCTGGCATCTTAAATACTTCCCAAATATTAGCTGGTGGGAAGTGCATTATCACACACATCTGTGGGACTGGGGAACATCCCGGCATGCTAGGAGCTTGCCCTGGCTTTCAGTATTGCCATGGCAGAGGGTTTCTTTTTTTTTTTTTTCTGGTTCAAGGATGTATGGGTTATCTGGAGTCCCACGGTGTGGACTGAGGGGTGCTGTAACAGACTGGTAAGCCTGTTTGGTTTTCTTTGCATCTTTTTTGGTTTGCTATGCAGATAGGAAGTTTCTTTTAAAATTTCAGCCGCCTTCTTAGCTAGTAATAAGACGTTGTCAGTTAATGGCCTGGTGCAGCCCTTTCACTTTAATGATCTTTCCCTAGAAAGTCTCCCAGCTGAGCTGGTTAGGACAGAAAGGCAGGAGAGAGACATGACCTTCTCCAGAGGAAAGAATAGTTGAGTCCATCCCTTGCAGATGGGGCATTGATATTACCCATAAGAAAAATGGACAGAACTATAACCATAAGAAAAACCCAACCAGGAAATGGTTTGGTCATGTCATTAATGGGTGGGGAGTTCGGCTGCTAACCTGTGGGAGAGGGATTAAGGATCTCATTGGGACAAGAGTGTTTAGCACCATTGTGCTTTGGGGGCGCTCTGTGTGAGCAGTAGGGAAGAGCTGGCCTTGCAAGGTGTAGAGGAGAGGATGTACAAAGTTGATTTGCCAAGGGGTTTAAGCCCGTTTTAAGTGGCATGTGGTAAACTTGTCCACAGATGTTACCTTTTTTGGTTCAGGCTGGTCATCTGGAGTTCTTCTTCAATTTTCTTTTTCTGGAGACAGAGTCACACTATGTTGCCCTTGGTAGAGTGCTGTGGTGACCTCAAACTCTTGGGCTTAAGCGATTCTCTTGCCTCAGCCTCCCGAGTAGCTGGGACTACAGGCGCCTGCCACCACGCCTAGCTATTTTTTGTTGCACTTGTCATTGTTGTTTAGCTGGTCTAGGCCTCGGTGTATGTGACTGGCACCATAACCACTGTGCTACAGGTGCTGAGGCAATTTTTTACAACTGTATTTATTTATTTATGGAAAGACTCTCACTCTGTTGCCCAGGCCAGGGAGTCAGCCTCGCTCACAGCAACCTTAAACTCTTAGGTTTAAGTGATCCTGCTGCCTCAGCCTCCTGAGTAGATGGGACTACAGATGCCCTCCATCATGTCCAACTAATTTTTCTCTTTTTGGTAAAAATAGGGGTCCTGCTCTTTCTCAGGCTGGCCCTGAACTCCTGAGCTCAGGTGATACACCTGCCTCAGCCTCCCAGAGAGCTAGGGTTATAGGTGTGAGCCACTGCACATGGCTGACTTCTGCAATTTTAAATATGAAGTCTTTAGTTCCATTTTTAAAAATTCCTATATGCCAGTGTACAATATGTTATTGATTTTATAATGTAATGTTGGTTTTATTCACAGTTGCCTGTGGAAATAAACAACTGAGTGGAAAAATATTGAAAAGTATGGATCCTTTAATGCCCCCTCCCTGGGACACCCCATATCCACTGATTTCTGGTTTCTTTCCATCTTTATGACTTAAAAGGTAGAAAGATATGTGTGTTTCTGCAGACATAAGATGCATATTCATAGATTTTAAATGAATGTCCTGAATAAATTTTAAAAGAGCACCCTATGAGTCTGTTTCCTGATTCTCTGATAATATTAAACCATAAAGAAAAATTGTTCTTTTGCTTGATTATTACAGTGTTTGTGTGTTCACTGTTTACTTTGTGGCACTACAACAGGGTGCAGTTGTGGGGTAAGGGTCCATCACTTCCCCTGGTGGCCCAAGTTTCTTACATAGATAAGTAATTGGAGCAAAGCAATGATTTAGAGATCTATGTTGTTGTTTGGAAGCCAAAACAAGGCAAAATCTTTGTCTCTAGTATGAACACCACTTAGTCTATTTGTGTAGTTGATCCCTTGTCTATGCAATGGAATTCTAGAATTCTGGGGTAGGCTTGAGGCAGCAATCTTAAAGGTAAAGGCAGAAAAGATGCTAAGCACAGCACCCTGAGAATAAAAATATCAGCTCCACTGGTTATAGGCTGTGTGGCCTTGGGCAAGTCACTTAAACTTTCTCTGCTTTGGAGTCGTCATTTATAAATGGGAATAAGTATGAAAATCTATAGAAAGGTGGCCAACATATTGAGAATATTTTGTAGATACTTTGTAAAATTTCATAATGACTATTTTATAAATAAGGCACATTTAGCTATAATTTCCCATTTACCCTACATATGGTGACTTTATGGGTGACCCTTGGTACACCCTGTATTATAACATTCTTCTTATTTGATAAGCATGAATCTGAAATCAGCCAAGACACTTAGGGGAAAGTTGCTGTCATTCTTGGGGCTTCATTTCCTTCCCCTGTAAGAGGTGAGGTGGCGGGAGCCCCTCATAGAGCTGTTGTGAGCAGGGAATGAAGGAACATGTGTTCTGATCTGGAGGAGTGCCCTGCTCGAGCACACCTGTGCTAATGGGAGCCAGAACCATCCTGTAGGCAGGTGGGATACAGGGGCCAGAAGGATGCATTCGGGCCAAGGAGCAGAAGAAGGAGCAAGGGAAACTGAGAGAAGTCAGGCTGGGAGCTGGCCTTTCCTTAGATGATCATGCATGTTCATTGTAGAAGCATTAGAATATCAGCTAAGCGGGGGGACAAAAAAAAAAAAAAAAAAGGCAGTCAAAATCACCCCTTAACCTGCTTCCGGAGGTTCTCCTTATGCACATTTAGACAATTTCCTTCTAGACTTCTTTTACTCCTTTGCTAAGTTAGTCTTTGAAGGATGTAAAGAAGGGTTAAACTTTTCTATCATTTTGTCTTCTTATGTGTTACAAGGACAATTTTTTTTTTTTTTTTTTTTTTTTGACAAATCTCACTCTGTCACCTCATCTGGAGTGCAGTGTTACAATCACAGCTCACTGCAGCCTCAAACTCCTGGGCAAAAGCAATCCTCCTGCCTCCGCAGTAGTTGGGACTACACTCGTATGCCTCCATGCCCAACCAATTTTAAAATATCTGGTAGAGGCAGGATCTTGCTATGTTGCCCAGGTTGGTCTGGATCTCCTGGCCTCAAGCCGTTCTCTTGCTTCAGCCTTGCAAAGTGCTGGCGTTATAGGCATGAGCCACTGCACCCAGTGAAGGAGCAATTTTTACTTACTTTTACAATTCTATCCTGAAATATTTTAAAGCACAGAAGAATATGGAGAATAACAGACTTCAGGAGGGTAGTGTGAATTGACCTCCAATTGTGTAGAGGAATCTCATTTTGGGGTGGGGGTGTAGGCCAGCTGACACTGAATGCTACTTTTGGCCAGTTGGTGCGTTGAGTTCATCTACATAACTTCCAGGATCCCTACAGTAGCCCTCTTACGTTATGCCCTCCCTTTCAATTCTACATCTGGTGAATCTCTGAGGGGTGGAGGGAGTCACCGACTTATCGTTCAGTGGCCTTGTACAGCTGGGATTGTCCTACGCCTCTGATACCACATACTCTCAAGGCCATTTCCTAGTGTATACCTGCTCCGGAGACCCTTAACTCGACTGTCATTGATCAAAGCCCCTCATTGGTCTTATGTTGCAGGTAGTTTTCTTGAATAGTTACATTGGGGGTGAGGATTTGGTGAAATCTACATATACAAAATTAACATTCTAACCATTTTTAAGTGAATAATTGCACAACCTACTAGCACTATATTAGCTAGTAGGTTGATAGCTAATACTATCACTATGAGCTAGATATTAGCACTATCTACTTCAAGAACTTTTTCATCATCCAAAACAGAAAATGCACCCATTAAGCAATAATTTCCCATTTTCATCTCACTCTTCACCTATTCCTAGTAACTTCTATTCTATTTACTGTTATCTATGAATTTGCCTATTCTAGATAACCTCATAGTTAGCATAACATTTTCAAGGTTCATTCATCTTGTAGCATATAGCATTCCTTTTTTTGGCCCAATGATTTTTCATTGTATATACATATATGTGTGTATATGCATATATATATATATGTGTGTGTGTGTGTGTGTGTGTGTGTGTGTGTATGTGTGTGTGTATAGATATATACATATTTTTTTGAGATCTTGTCTTGTTCTGTTGTCCAGACTAGAGTGTACTGGCGTGATTGTAGCTCATTGAAAAACCTCAAACACTTAGTGATCCTCTTGCCTTAGCTTACCACCATACCTGGCTAATTTTCCTATAAAGCGGTGCCTCTTGCTTAGGCTGGTTTTTTTTTTTTTTTTTTTTTTTTTTTTGAGACAAGAGTCTTATTCAACATGTTGCCCCAGGCTAGACTGCCATGCTATCCTATATCATAGCTACCTGAAACTCCTGGGCTCAAGGGATCTTCTTGCCTCAGCCTTCCTGAGTAGCTGGGATTATAGACATCTGCTACTCTGCCTGGCTAATTTTTCTGTTTTTTCATAGAGATGGGGTCTCGTTCTTGCTCAGGCTGGTGTTGAACTCCTGAGCTCCTGTGATCCACCCACCTCTGCCTCCTAGAGTGCTAAGATTACAGGTGTGAGCCACTGTGCCCAGCCCATGTATGTTTTTATATATGTGTGTATGTTTCTGTGTGATTCATATGTATACATATGTTTTGTTTATCCATTCATTGTTTGATGGTAAGTGGGTTGTTTCTACTTTTTGGTTACTATGAATATTGTATCTGTGAACATTAGTGATACAACCGAACAGTAACCCCCCCAAAAAAAAATCAATTAAAACTGGGTAAAGAACTTGAATAGATATTACTCCAAAGAAAATATACAGATGGACAAATAAGTACATGAAAAGATGCTCAACATCTTTAGGAGAATGCTAATCAAAAGTGAAGTATTACTTTATTCCCACCAGAGGGTTATAGTAATAAAAAAAAAACATGGAAAATAACACACGTTGGCAAGAATGTGGAGAATTTGGAACCTTTGTGCATGGCTAGCAAGAACATAAAGTCACATAGATACTATGAAAAACAATTTGGTGGTTCCTCCAAATATTAAATGCCGGAACTATCATATGACCCACCAATTCCATTCCCATATACATGCCCAAAAGAACTGAAAACAGACTGGGATGTATCCATGTATATATCCAGTTGAGCAGCCTTTGAACATGTATTATCATTTGTTTTTCAATTCATCCTCCCCAAGGATGTTTTGATTATGTTGACATCTGGGCATTTAGCTTGTTGAGCAGCAGAAATTAGGGCACCAGAAACAGAAGGCCTCACAACCTTTGTGCTGTATGTAATGATGTGAAGCCACAGGAGTAGAAATTTAGCCCCTTTGGGATGCTCTAGAGCAGGGGTCATCAACTGCGGCCCGTGGGCCACATAAGGCAGTATGATTGTATTTGTTCCTGTTTTGTTTTTTTTTACTTCAAAATAAGATATGTGCAGTGTGCATAGAAATTTGTTCATAGTTTTTTTTGTTTTTTTTTTTTAAACTATAGTGCGGTCTGAGGGACAGTGAACTAGCCCCCTGTTTAAAAAGTTTGAGGACGCCTGCTCTAGAGATACAAAAATTTGTTTCAGAACTTGGAGGCCATCTTATAATGTCGACATACAGAGGAAACGTTCTGAAACTATGCTGAACGAGATTTTATCTTTTTAGTAACGTTATCAAGATAAAGACAAAATAATGTCAAGGAGATTTATATGCAGAACTTATTTTTTTTTTCCTTCCAGCCTGAAAGGCCAAAAGAATTATTTTCCAAGTAGTAAATCTTGTTGGATAAAGTTGGCAGGTTTTGCTAATCGGATTTTCAAATATAGAAAAATCAAAGTATGAACCTGAACATTGGTTTTGGGTTCTTAGATATTCTATCTGCAGAGAAAGAGTCTCTTGATTGCCTCCTAAATCACTGATCATTCATCCCAAACTTTACTGTCCTGTGGGGGTGAACTGAAACACTCACACTTGATAGCAATTACGTTGGATGTTCACTGTGAACAATAGCATTAATTCCTCTTTCTGTGAAGACCTGGGAGCTGTAACCAAATTCCTGTTTGCAACCCTGCCATTCATCTGTCATGGGGCATTAACCTGAATAAAAATACCTCCTTTCTAAAATCCTCTTGAGCTGTGTGATTGGTTACATGTCGTGGTTTCTAGGAACTTCTCTGCTGGGTGAAGATGTGAATATGTAGTGTGACTATCGGGTCAAGTAGGCACATGTAGTCTGTCCCCAACTGGACAGTCACAGATGAGTAAAGCATAGTATTTTAAGTGTTGTCAATCCACTGAGAAATTGAGAAGATGAGGAAGATAGAGCTTATTGGAATTTGAGAAGCTCTTTTTCCCTGCACAATTTCTGGACCAATCAAAAGACAAGGAGGAGTTAGGAGATGGAGACCAAAAATCTTTTATTGGTAATGTAGGATTGGAGGTCGTGACCTGGAAGTATAGCAACGGTAGGTTTCCCTGGCCATTTGAGTTGTATGGTCTTACCCCCCTGTGCAGACCTAACACTGGACACTAGTATGCTTCCTCCCATGGGCCAGGGTCTCTAAAGTTACCTGCTGTGTGATCTAGAGTGGGCCAGACCTTGGATTCTCCCCGGGGCCTGGAGGACTTGACCTAGGCACATATGGGTCATTCTGCCAAACCCTCTCCTCCGTCCAGGTCAATGACTTACTCCCCAGAGCCATCCTGAAGGGCCAGAGAGGCCAGGGGGCTACTTTAGTTGAGTATCCCTGAGGAAGGAAACACACGGGGTCATCATGCTTAATGCCGTTTGAGCTCAGGAACACAATTGTTTTTAATGCTTTTGATCTGATAAAGGTCTAACCATTCCGAGTCTTGATTACTTTTCAGTAAGAGAACTAATTATGCCCCAACTATAGAGTGAGAAGAATACCATGTGTTTTAATGGACTTTCAAATGTCTGGTTTATCCCTCATAACATATTCTCCCTTATGAAGAATGCTCATGCCTTTTCATCTGAGGGTGGCTAAATTATTATAAACATTTTCTTTCTTTCTTTCTTTTTTTTTTTTTTGTTGCAGTTTGGCCAGGGCCAGGTTTGAACCCACCACCCTCAGTATATGGGACTGGTGCCCTACCCACTGAGCCACAGGCGCCACCCCTATTATAACCTTTTCTTGAAATATTTTGGCTGTTAATGTGATGGTAAAGCAATATGATTTTCACTTAAAGTAGCCATCTTTCTTAGCATCCTGTCAGGTTCTCTGTGGGGGGTAGGAGACAAGGAGGTGACGATCTTTAACTTGGCAGATTTCAGAGTCACATTGTAACACCAGAAGCCCTCTCATTTAACTCCCTCACTTTCTAAATGAATGCCCAGAATCTTAGTACTTTGTACCACCCTCTGTAGGCACTCAATTTGTAGAACGGTTGAATGTTATTTATGTTATTTATGTTATTTATGTTCTACCTTACTGTCACTCTTCCGTGGCAATTTTTTTTTTGCCATCCTATGATATCCTCTCAAGGCGTATTAATTTTATTTATATCATTTACTTACGTTTTGTTGCAAGGCTTGGTGATTCTCACCCAAAATTAAAGAAATTAAATAAACATCTAAAACTTGTGGATCCCACTCTTTTGAAAATCTGGTGAAACCATGGAACTTGTTCTTTGTACAAATGTGGGTGTATCTGTGCTTGTGACTTTTTATTCAGTTCCAGGAGGTTCAAATACCTTTGAAAGTCCTCCAGGGATTGATCCTATCCTAAGAACCCTTGTACTGGTTGGATTCCCTATGCAGGGCCTATGTAGAAGTGCTAGATTTAGCAAGTCTGTGTGACCACTCCCTTTTGTAAAACATGGTGTTTTAAAAATATAAACAGTGGAAAATTGTAATTTCCATCTGAATAGTGCTTTTCAACTGAGGGTGAAGACTTTTTTTGAGATTTATAAAGTAATTTTAGTGGTTTGGGACCAATATTGATTTAAAAAAAAGTAACAGAATAGAAAATAAACCAGGCTATTATGTCTTTATACCAGGTTGAGATTAAAAAGAAAAATTTATGTGTATATACACAGGTCCTAATGTAGGAAAAACTGGTGTAGGTGGTGTTTGCTATACTGTGTATTTAGGGCAGGTGGAGCAATTTAAAGAGATACATGCTTTCTTTTCATCATATGTTTTGACTGTTTTCACTCTTTTTCTTCCTCAAAAGTAGAGTCAAAGAGTTTAGTAGTCCTACTAACATTATTATATCATACATCCTACCCCAAGTTATCATTTATCTATATTGCTTCAGTAGCAATAAGCTTAACTCCTGCTGTTGAATCTCCTAATTTTCTTAGATATCCAAATTCTTTTATTACCTAATCCAGCTAAGGATCAGTGCAGTCTGCCAGTATTTACCTACCTGAGATGGGAGGCTTAATTTTCCTTGGCTTCAGTTTTCTCTTCTGTAAATGAGAAATGGTCCTGATAATAATAATGTCTTTCTTTCAGGATTGTTGGGAAGACACGGTGAGCTTTTATGTGTAAAATTCATAGTGTAACTCCTCAATCAATGTTCTTCTTCTCAGAAGTAGTTGTCCTGTTAGTCTGCCATGCAGGACATCACATTTCAGATTCCCTTTAGAAGTTCTCAGAATCTGTTATGTTGCCTGTGCTGGCTGCATTCACTCAGTGGGTGAGCACTCTGGGGGCATAGAGTATGTCCTCACTTCAAAAGCATCTGCTTAAATTTTTTTTAAGGGCAGTTTATTTAACTCCTGAGTTTTTATATAAATTATCTTGCTCCCACACATCATGAATGACATTAAAAGAACAATCTGTCTGTCTTTTCTCTATATTGTGAACCAACATTCTGTTCACCTACAAATGTTGCAAATGGTGATTATTTAGAACCCAGATGGGAGTCTCCCAGAAGACTCAGAATGCCATTGAAACTCAATTGCAAGGGTTTGTTATTAAAAAAATACACTGGGGGGGAAAGTACAAGGGGAGCTAAATCATTTTCCAAATGTACTTCCTTAGCTTAGAAGTACTTTTTTGAAATGTTCTGAACTTCTAGGATTATCAGATACACTCAAAAGCAAATGTCTGCCTTCCAAAATGTATTCACATTCTTAGAAAAGGTAATTTACACATGAAAACTTTGCTTCTCTGCCGCTCAGAGTATTGCAAGAAGAATTTAAATTTGAGTTTGCTGTATCTTATTAAATTATATATATATGGGGAAAGGGCCAAGGAAGGGGAAGGGAGGGGGGAGGTTTTGGCGGAGGGAGGGTATTGGGTGGGGCCACATCTATGATGCATCTTAGAATGGGAACAGGTGATTGCACTAATGTACACAGCTATGATTTAACAATAAAAAAATTAATATAAAAAAATAAATTATATATAGGACACACCTTACAGATAAGCATTCTTTTTGCACTGGGCCAGTGAGTAGCTGTATTTGTAATTGCTAAGTCATGGAAGAAGCCCAAGTGCCCATCGACCCACGAATGGACTAGCGAATTGTGGTACATGTATACCATGGAATACTATGCAGCCTTGAAGAAAGATGGAGACTTTACCTCTTTCATGTTTACATGGATGGAGCTGGAACATATTCTCCTTAGCAAAGTATCCCAGGAATGGAAGAAAACGTATCCAATGTACTCAGCCCTACTATGAAGCTAAACTATAGCTTCCACATGAAGGCTATAACCCAACTATACCACAAGACTATGGGGAAAGGGCCAAGGGAGGGGAAGGGAGGGGGGAGGTTTGGGTGGAGGGAGGGTGATGGGTTGGGCCACATCTATGGTGCATATTTTTATCTATAAAAAAAAAAAAAAAAAGAAAAGAAATACAATAAGGAAATACTAGGATCTAGAGAGGTGAGTTCAGGGATTTGTTCTGACTGTAATTTCTCAGTCAGTGCTTGGTGAATAAATATCTGAACAGTTTTTAAAATCAACGTATAGAATTCCACACCAGCGACATGTATAAAGTAGAAATTACAAGAGATACAGAATGACATAGAAAACAATTAGGATTAAGAGATATTAAGTCCTCTTTTTCTTTTATCTCACTCCACCCATGACACATGAAGCGGAGAAAACAGTAAAGGCGAGGTTCCACAGCGAGGTCTTCCTGAGGGAGACCCAGGGGCAAGGGTGAAGGAGCCGACATTGATTCACGTCCAAGGTTATAAAATGAGGAAAAGGACGGCGTGAGAGAAGGAGACGCTTTCAGCGCCGGCCTCTCAGGGTTGTGGCAGTCGCCTTCACTCGGGGTTGTGATAACTCCCAAGGAAACCCTGAAGAAGAAATCGTGTCTCAGACCATTCCTGAGAGAAGGAAAGAGGCAGATTTATCTGCTTGGTGGCAAATAGTCAACATTCACCCACAGGAGTTCAACCTTTCACACTTTCAGGTTTCATCATCCATGTTCTCAGGAGCCACCCAGGAGGTTAGATTCCACATGCGCTGCCCGTCCTCGAGCCCTCTGAGTGTCCTCTGTGTGTCCCCAGGCATCCTGCCCTCTTCCTGTGCATGGCCCGTCCTTGAGCACTCTGAGTGTCCTCTGCGTGTCCCCAGGCGCCCTGCCCTCATCCTGTGCATGGCCCATCCTTGAGCACTCTTGAGTGTCCTCTGTGTGTCCCCAGGCGCCCTGCCCTCATCCTGTGCACAGCCCGTCCTCGAGCCCTCTGAGTGTCCTCTGAGTGTCCCCATGCGCCCTGCCCTCATCCTGTGCACGGCCCGTCCTCAAGCACTCTGAGTGTCCTCTGAGTGTCCCCAGGCGCCCTGCCCTCATCCTGTGCACGGCCCGTCCTCAAGCACTCTGAGTGTCCTCTGAGTGTCCCCAGGTGCCCTGCCCTCTTCCTGTGCACGGCCCGTCCTCAAGCATCTGAGTGTCCTCTGAGTGTCCCCAGGAGCCCTGACCTCTTCCTGTGCATGGCCCGTCCTTGAGCCCTCTGAGTGTCCTCTGAGTGTCCCCAGGCGCCCTGCCCTCTTCCTGTGCACGGCCCGTCCTCGAGCCCTCTGAGTGTCCTCTGAGTGTCCCCAGGCGCCCTGACCTCATCCTGTGCACAGCCCATCCTCGAGCCCTCTGAGTGTCCTCTGAGTGTCCCCAGGTGCCCTGACCTCACCCTGTGCACAGCCCGTCCTCTACCCCTCTGAGTGTCCTCTGAGTGTCCCCAGGTGCCCTGCCCTCTTCCTGTGCACGGCCCGTCCTCGAGCCCTCTGAGTGTCCTCTGAGTGTCCCCAGGTGCCCTGCCCTCTTCCTGTGCACGGCTCGTCCTCGAGCCCTCTGAGTGTCCTCTGAGTGTCCCCAGGCGCCCTGTCCTCATCCTGTGCACGGCCTGTCCTCGAGCCCTCTGAGTGTCCCCAGGAGCCCTGACCTCTTCCTGTGCGCGGCCCGTCCTCGAGCCCTCTGAGTGTCCTCTGAGTGTCCCCAGGCGCCCTGCCCTCTTCCTGTGCACGGCCCGTCCTCGAGCCCTCTGAGTATCCTCTGAGTGTCCCCAGGTGCCCTGCCCTCTTCCTGTGCACGGCCTGTCCTCGAGCCCTCTGAGTGTCCTCTGAGTGTCCCCAGGAGCCCTGCCCTCTTCCTGGGCACAGCCCGTCCTGGTGGCCATTGCATTTCATGTGTGCACTGCAGTTTGGTGCATTCTGCATCTTGTCATGTGACTGTGTGTCATTGTGCACACTGAGTTTTATCAGGTGCACACGTCATTGCACCTAATTCTGGAAACGATGGAGAGAATTGTGCCAAGTGGAACAACGATGACGAGAGAGGAGACTGACATTGCCAGTGACAGTGAGAAGACCACAGGCTTTGTGCCCAACACAAGTACAGAAGACTTAATGACAAAGGAATCTGAATCAAATATTCCTCAAACCACAGAAACTCAACAAAAAAATGTAAAAGCTGAAACCATTCCTTAAGCCATATAGCAGCATAATTCCAAAGTGATCAAATGTTAAATCAAACCATGAACATACTGAAAGAAATACAGTGTTGAGAAAGGCCATTTTAACATAGCTTAAAATTAAGCAGCTATACAGGAAAAAAAATGATAAATAGGGCTAAGTAAAAAAAAGAAGCTACAAAAATAACTTTGGCATAAAAATGACCAAGTAAGCAAAATAAAAAGATAGGTGAGAAAACTGGAAAGTATTTATCATTCTTTTTACAAAAGATCTGACATCTGTAACAAAAAAAAGAACTCAGGAATTTTTTAATAAAATGACTAAAAGCATAAGAAACGTGAGCAAAGGGCAGGTGGACAGTTTATAAGGGAGGGACATAAATGGCTCCTTAAGCAGATGAAAAGATGTTCAACCTCTCTCATCACACACAGAGGTACCATTTTCACCTGTGGAATTAATAAATATCACACATTTCATAGCACTGTTGATAAGTCTATGTGTCAGTGGCCATCGTCATACACGGATTATGACATTGTTACTTGTCACAACCCTTTTGGGGGACAATTCTGCACTAGCGTGCCATGGCTTGTCCTCTTGGACAGTCTTCCAGTGTGTGAAATGATATGTGAGGAGCATCTAGCCCCTGCTGTGTTGTGGTACTCCTAAGGCACAGAAAACCAGCTCAATGCCCATCAGTAAGGGTTATTTAAATAATTTGTGCCCCCTCTGTTTATGGAATTAATCCAGTTGTAAGAAAACTTAATGAAGATGCTCTATAGGTACATAGAGAAATGTTTCAAACGCATGTAACTCTTTGGTACAAGGGGGTACAAATACATATCAATTTGTAGTTTTTTGTGCTTCAAGAAACACTGAGGGCTCAGCTCCCGTAGCACAGTGGTTACAGCGCCAGCCACATACACCGAGGCTGGCGGGTTCGAACCTGTCCCAGGCCAGCTAAACAACAATGATGACAAGCTCAACAAAAAATAGCTGGGCGTTGTGGCAGGCACCTGTAGTCCCAGCTACTTGGGAGGCTGAGGCAAGAGAATTGCTTAAGCCCAATAGTTTGAGGTTGCTGTGAGCTGTGAAATCACAGCACTCTACCGAGGGTGACATAGTGAGACTCTGTCTCAAAAAAGAAAAAAAAAAAAAAAAAAAAAAACGGAAATAGAAACACTGAGAAAATCCTCAAAACCCTTGGGCGGGGGTTCAGTAGTGGGCGGGCAGGTAACAGAAGGACGTGTATACGGTGAAGGATATTCTTTTTAATAAACTTCAGAGTTCTACAACACGTAGACGTATCTAACCCTAAAACACCAGACACACTTGATAGGAGTCTAAACTGACAAAAGGACTCTGGGGGATTATTTGGAAATAAATTTTAAAAGCTTCAAAAATAAATACCTGAAGGCCCAACAATCTCATTTACAGGGACTTCCCATGGGTACTAAAAATAAATTGTATGACCCTTACGATTTCTTATCAACACACTGACAACTTGGGGTACATCGGTATTGTCTTAAAATGATGACCGATTTCTGAAGCTAAAGACCAGCATTTTCTTCGTGGGATAGCCCTAGAATCATTATAGATACAATTGGCTAAAAAACTGTAAAGTGAAATTTATCAGCATGACTTAACACAAAGTTAGGAGCTGCCTCAATTAGGGAAGCAGAAAAGTACAGTAAAAATGCAAGCGAATGAGCGAAATTATCTGTGTCGACTGATAGTGACCCTTTCATCTTCCTGTGTGTTCCTTTGTCTACAGCGTGAGGTACAATCCAACCTGGTTTCCAATCCCGTGGTCTTTACCTTCACATTAGGATCAAATGCACCGTCCCTTTGCCACTGCTTACCACGGTGTCTTATCCCCATCAGCTTGTTTACACCTCCATTCTGTCCCAAGAACAAATTTGTCAAATTCTGTACCTGTTGGTTTTCTGTCGAAGTCCATGCTTTGGTATTGTGTACTGTTCACCCTTTTTAGAATTAAAAAATAATTTTTGCATGATTAAAAGTATGATAAACGAAGGTCAAGAAAATCAGTGTATTGATCAAATATTTAAATACCTACGACAGCAAAATTAAGTGATGTCTGATCTTTTCTCTTTTCTCTCTCTTTTTTTTTTTTTCTTGCTCTGTTGCCCTGAGTAGGGTGCCATGCCGTCACAGCTCACAGCAACCTCAAACTCTTGGGCTCCAGCAATCCTCTTGCTTCAGTCTCCCGAAGAACTGGGACTACAGGCGTGTGCCACAGCGCCAGGCTAATCTGACCTGTTCTCACATACTCAGCACTAGTCACGGGGTAGGTAAATGAGTACTATCATTCCTGTGCTGGAGAGAAACTGAGGCAACCATTCATTATAGGGTAAAATTTTTAAAAAACATTTATGTGAATTATCTACCTTTATCTTCTTACTTATCCAAAATCATCTGTGATCAATACAACACCCAGGCCTGTGCAATTAACATTACATTACGTCATCTTTGATATTTTGCTGAATTTCAGTCATATTAAGACTGTACAATTTTCAATCAATATTATAAAGTTTTTTGTCAATGTAGGTGGATCAAATCTACTTTATTTAACAGTTTTTTGGCTCTTATAAACCTTGAAATAGTATTTTGGCAAATGGGCCTCTAACTAAGCACTTTCCACAGGCCCTGCAACTTTGTGGATGGGGCCCCCTTGCTGCCCAGTACCTCTTATGTCTGTGCAGCCCAGGTCACGGCTTCCCAGGTGTGTGTCCCTAGGCTGGTGGCTTCAGCCTTCATCAGGCTGGAACAACCAGTCCTACCTTTATAGTGTGCTTTGCATCCCTGGAGGGGTTCTTTCACTTAAAAGTGGGGCTCTCTTTCCAGAGCAGACCCCAGCGGTCCCAAGCACAGCAGAGTCTCCAGGGTGTTTCCCATGGATCTATCTGCAGGACAAGGCATAGTTCTGAGGGTCTTTAATTCCTGGCCCTTGTCCCTGCCATCCTGCAGGGAGTGGGGACTGGAGGCCCCAGGTATACCCCACCAGGCAGGCAGCTTCCTGTTATCTGCTGGATGAGCAGACCTGACGCCCATGGTCCCCACGGATGTTCTCTCCTCCCCTCGCCCCTGCAGTCCTCTTCTACCCTCACTCTCCGTCTCCTGACTCCTGTATTGTTCCCGCTGGTCAAAGTCACCAGGATGTGTCTTCTGCCCATTGACATCGGGTTAATAAATCTCCATAGCCCCAGGTCACCATCTTCCTCCTCAGCAACTTAGCAAACCAGAAAGAAGCCTCTGGAGAGAGATTGGGAGTGTTGTGGGGAGCAAAATAGGGGCCTCTATGTGTGTGCATGCTCAGCAAGCGTGTCCGGTGGAGCCCTGAGCCATGATGGTATTTTCGCTGCCTGGTGCTAAATAATAACTCACCAAACTTCGCTACAAGGGCCCCAGGCAGAGCCTCCCTGCAGTTCTTGAACAGTCATGGGCCAGGACCCATCCTCCTGGCTGTCAGTGGCATCCTGCGGGACTCTGAACCTTCCTGCCTCCCACGCACCTTCCCCAGTTCCTGAACAACTCAGGTCCCAGGACCCTACTCCAGATCCAAATCCATGCCCACTGGGATGGAAACACGGAAATGTGTGATCGATTATCTAGATGGACCCAGTTTTGTTAGAATAAAATAGAAGGTTGAGTCAGATATTCTCCCCAGTCCCGTTTAGCATTCATCTCTGAGTTCCAGAGTCCTGTAACACCACGTAAACTCTAGTACTGCATCTCACCGAGGGGAGACTGGTGGCGGCTTAACTCAGGTCATATTGTACCCACTGTGCAATCCTGTGAAATGGCATTTCACACCACTATAAAGATGGAAATTAATACAGCAAAATTAGGTATGCTTTGTTAGTAGGGTTTCGGAAATAATATTTCTACTTTCTTCAGATTTTATCTTCTTAAACAGAAACAGGAATATTTGGATGAGAAGAGAATTGAAGTGGGAAAAATAAATTTTTCTATGAGCCACCTTGGAAGCCCATTGGACAGGACCCTGTGGTGAGTAAGTCAGTTTAATATGTGCACAGAAATCATTCTCTGACTTGAGCTTTTTAGGGGTTACAGTTATAATAACTACACAAGTTCAAATTCACATTTTTATAAGTAAAACAATAAAATGGAACATATGTAAGTTTTTAAAGAGGAATCTCAAAGAAAAAAAAAAAATCCACCGAGTCAATATTATGTCTTTTTTCCAAGTGTTTTGGACTGCAAAACAAGAGCATCTTCCAAATTTGCATGAGTAAAGCCTTGGGTGGTTGAAGAGGGAAGGCAGGAGAAATGTTCCAGTGAATTTTCCTGAAGCTATTGGGTTACATAGTTCATTGGACTTGTTTTTAACTCATCATGCTTTAGGAACATGTTTTATAGGGTGGAAAGTCAGGAAAAGACCCAGGAAAGGGGAGACTATAGCAGCATTGGCCATGAAGATTTTCCCAACATTAAGTGTGCTTAGGAACAGAGTATCCATGTTCCTTTGCTGGTGGTCTCAGTCTGCTCAGGATGCTGTAACAAAGTAGTGAACACTGGGTGACTTGCAGATAACAGAAATTTATCCTTCACAGTTCTGGAGGGAGGACGTTTGAGACTAGAGTGCCCTCCCAGTTGGGTTGGGGCAAGGATCTCACCTGGGTTGCAGCCAATACAGCCTTATTTTATTCTCACAGGGCCAAAAAAGGGTACGTGAGCTCCCTGGGGTCTCTCTTACGAGGGCACTAATTCCAGTCACCGGGGCTCCAGCTGCCGGGCAGGCTGCACACAAGGAGGCCAGTGTGGCCAGGACACTGGGAAGGGAGCCCGGTTGGCTGTGGCCCCTGGTGAAAAAGAAGGTAGTGTGTGAGCAGGTTGCCTCAGCAAAAGTTAATTGAGTTATAAAATGATACTAAGCAAGAATTATTGAAAGTTATATGAATAATGTGCATGTTAATGATTCCATTAATAAAACAATATTATAGACTTAATAAACTTGGAGATCCTATGAGCTTAATAACTTTCCAAATAGTCTCAAAACAGATTTAAGTAGAGAAAGGAAACATGAACAGAATAATGTCTGTGAAGAAGACAAATGACGATTCTTCAAACCAGAGCCCTGCCAGTGTGTCTAATGCAAATGCACCAGTTCCATCCACCCTAAAGTGGCACAGTGATCTCCGCACGGGCGCTTCCAGGCAGAGGGGTCACTGCAAACCCCAGTGGGTGTGAGGACCCTCCCGCCCCGAAGTTGCCCCCGCACCTCCCAGCCTTGGGTGATAACCTAACATGGTGCTGTTGACCAGGGGCCAGGAGCCCACAGGCCCCATCTGCATTGAAGGCCTCAGTCTGACGCTGTCCAAGAGAATTCCTCCAGCCCCGGGCAGCCTGTGCACAGTGGCATGTGTCCCCAGCATCACACGTGGAGCAGGTGCTTAATCAGTGTCTCTGTCTCCCTGCCCTAGTGTAGCTCTAGGGAACCCTTTTGTCCCCACATCGCATGCTATCTACCTGTGCTGAGGGTGGCCTCCTGCTCCCCGGACACCATGGACAGCTCCTGCCTAACCCTGGAGCTTCTCCACCAGCCGCAGGACAAGCCAGTCCTGTCCCCCAGGCCTGTCCTCCCAAGTGGGGAGCCCTGTCTGAATTTTTGCTTTCTTGAGCACCTTTTGTTCCTAGGATATCAGAATTTCTTCTGCCTTCTATCAGTTACTCTTTATAGTATTATAGTTAATAATTCTTTATATAAACTTCCCTATTTTTCTGTTGTGTGGTTTCTATCTTCTGATGAGGCCCTGATGACTAGGAAGAGCAGTTCAAGTCTGTAAAAGCCTCCAACTTAGAGGTGACTCCACTTTTATGCAAGCAGAGGGGTTTTTGTTTGTTTGCTTTTTTAAGGAAAAGAGCAACAAAAGACTAAAGAAACCCAGGAAAAAACCCAAATAGAATATCTTCCTTGCAAATATTGATGCAAGGATATTAAATAGAAATAATAACAAATGCTGGTCCATTGGCAGAGATCAGTGTGAGGCACTGCCATGGGTACAGTCCCCGGTTTTCCAGGCACCCACTCAGGTGTTACCCTGAAGATAGGGTGTAGACATGTCCTCCCGATCTGGGTGGGTCTGATCCCAGCAGTTGAAAGGTCTGCAGAGCAGAGGTCTGAGGCCCCCGATGAAGACATTCTACCCATTGTGTCCTGTAGATGTTGTGTCCCTTTCTAAGGGTCTGGCACTGCCTCACTTGGTGGATGGACTCTTCCGCTGGGGTAGCCTCTTTGTGCTCCCCTTTACTGAGCTGACTAGCACCGGAACTCACGGACCTTCTCTAGTAAGGATTCTGGCACCCCCCTGGCTTGGTTTCTCCTCGTGCCAGCTCCTCCCCAGGCTCAGAAGGAAACTGGAAGTCCAGGGGGCTCTGACGGTCCCCTGGTTGTGCATAGATAACAGCAAAATTTAGAAAGTCAGGAACCTTGTTATGCAGTGGACTGTGTCCCTAAACGATTAGTTGGTTTTATAAATGAAGTTTTATTGTAACATTGTCACCCACACTTGTTGGCAGGTCACCTGCCCGTGGCAGTTGTGACGGAGACCCTGTGGCCAACAAGTTTTCCAACCCCTGTCCCAGGTCCTAGGAAACATTCTTTACATTTTTAGACAAATGAAAAAAATTGAATGGATTAATGCCCATAAAATTACTCCACCCACTATTTCATGATGGCTGTAGGGTGTGCGACAATGTCCCTTTTCCACAGCCCAGCAAGGAGAAAACGGCTAAGCTTTTCATAGAATGTACGAAGGGGAAACTCCGCTGTGATTAGGACGGATTTTCCAAGCTTTAGAAAAGCTTAGCTTTGTTTGAAAGAAAGAATTATTTGTGGTGGAGAAGAAGGCAGACTGCCAGGAGAGAAGAGATTCCTTCTCTTTAAACAAAAGGGTTTCAGAGTGAACCCCGAGTCAGGCCAGTGATGCTTGCCTGTGCCCTCTGCAGCCTCTTTTGAAAGCTGTGGCGGGAGTGGGGGGCTGGAGGGAGCTGCGTCCTAACAGGGGCTCCTTGCTCACCAGATGGGTGGCCTTGAGCAACTTTGGCTAATGTCTCTGGGTCTCACTTTTCTCATTTGTAAAATAAGACATTTAAATAAAGAGTATCTAAGCCGCGGCATGTTAGAATAACCTTGGTTGCCCTTTAGAACCACTGATCCTCAAATGCCTCCTTAGAGATTCTAAGTGCCCACCTCTGAAATGGCACCTAGAAGTAAGACTTTTCAAGAAGCAATCCAGGCTAGTGCTGAGCAGTCGATTTGGTGGTAATTTATGGACTGGTGTCCGGGAGCCTCCCACTGGCATCTATGCTATTTCTTCCAACTCAGTGACATTAGATCCAGAGCCCCAGCCCGGCCTGTGCATGTACTGGGCATTTCATAGTAAGACTCTGGTCTTACTGTCTCTGTCTGTTACCAGAGAAACACCCACAAGCCACTATGCTTTCTCTTTTCTGATACCCTGGGTTTCCATATCTTGGGGAGAAAAGAGACATTTTTAATTAAACTGATGTTTCCTGACAATACTTGGCATTCTAGGAGACACCTCCCCCAAACTTGTCTCCGTGGCCAGATTTCACTAAAATCAGACGCATCCTCAATTGTTGGGCAGCCTCCGTCCCTGCTGACACAGTACCTGGGATAGAGCCAGAAGGCACGTGGGTGCCACCAGGTTCCCTGTGCACCTGTGTTCAAACAACTTCCAGAAGCACACTGTGCTTTCTGAAATCAGCAAGCAATGTGAGGGCTCACTTTCCACCCTGGTGCTTGGCATTTTCCATTTGTTTTTTAAATTTCTTGATGTTTTCAGAAGAAAGTGAGTGATTTCTGATTAAATTTAGTATATTATTTCAAGGGATTCAAGACAGCCCAGAAGGTCTGGTAGTGGTTCTCTACCAGGTTGAAACAATTTGGCAATTGCCTAATTTTCAAACAGGATTAACTTGTGTTTCTTTGAACAGATTGTCATGCATTTTGTTAACTAAGTAGAGGTTAGAGACGCAGGTGCTTACATGGAACGAGGCTAGAGTTCAGTCTCAGGTGGGAAAAGAGGTTTCAACACCAGAAGGGTACTGCTTCTTCTGGGCAGGGAAGCCAAGAATGCCGACCCATGAGTCCCAATTTTTCCAACATCCTCTTTCCTTCCCTCCACCCCCATTCTCTCTGTCCTGCTTAAAAATATAAGCTGCAGTTGTGTTGCTTAAGTCAGTTTGGTTTTATTAGTAAGATGATTCTATAAATAAAATCCATGTTGAAATGCTGTCTGAATGTGTGCTCAGAAACTGACTTACTCTTTTTGGAACTTTAATGCATCTTAAAGCGGCCAACTATAGGAATCCTTTAGCTCTAAAATTTTCCCGATGGTCTTGTGGGCAAAGATAGTCACTCAGCTCTATTCTGATGCCTTTGGACATAAGAATCAAGATCCAGAGCCCCCACTTGGCAGTGGAAGCTACTTTTGTTTTGCCCCTTCACCTGTTACCCGGGCAGTCCTCATGCCTGCTCACAGCACAGGAGGAGGGGGCAATGGGACCCTTTGCCTTGTGCCTTGACCTACTGCCGGGTCTGGAGGGCAGAAATGAAAGGTGTGTTTCCCCACAGATGAATGGGGTTGTGGCTATGTAGAGAAATAAGTGAAATGCATAGTTACAAATGCAGGCACTGCCTTCTCACAGAGCCTGGTGGCAGAGAGGGCGCAGGAGTGAAAACCTCCCCACAACACAGATCTGTTCTAACTTCTGGACTGTGGGTCCCTGGAGCCCCCACCTAGGGAAGTGCTGCCGTCAGTGCTGAGTGGCAGGGTGGCCGGCACATCCTTCCTCTGCCACCACCATTGGTTTCATTCATTTTGCAAAATACAGAGCAAGTTTCTTCAGGAGCAGTTCCCAGGGGTCTGCCTTTGTCAAAAGGGTAGAGTGACAGCAGGGTTCACATCGCAGCCCCGCCCTCCCCAGCTGTGTGTGGGAACTGCTGGCTTCAGTGTCCTGCATGTGCAGAGCGGGAGCAGCAGCTCCATTTCTCTCCTTGTGCTGTTGTGAAGGTGACGTCAGGGTCAGGGGGACACACAGCTCGCAGAGGCGCCTGACAGGTGGGGACGCCCACACGTTTGTGTGTCGCAGTTTTTCCTGTTCACTGTCTAAATGGCCCACAGTAGGGCTGTGCTGCCTTTGTAGGAAAGGCCTGCTCATGCCGGAGAGTCTTCCTCCCACCATAGACCCGACAGGATCCCCTCCAGACCCGCTCTGCTCGCACCTCGGTGCACGTCTGGGCTCTTTCTGACTGGGGGGTTTCTGGTGTTGGTGTGCAAGCCCATAACATATAACACGTTATAACAGGAGGAGTCCTTAGAGGCGGCTTGTCCACATCCTGTGTTTTACAAATAGCATCAGAGACATTGAATCGGGGGCAACTTGCTCTCGCCAGCCCCTGTCAGAACTTGGGAGGAATCCGGGGGGTACAGGGAATGCAAAGATCATGAACTCGGAGTCAGATGGCCGGGTCCAAATCTTGGCTGTGTCAGGTTACTTAAGCCTTGGAAACCTCACTGTCTTTGTCAAATAATGATATTAACTCCTTTCTCATGGGGCTGCATAGAGGATTAAACAAGGTACAGCCTGTAAAAGCACCTGGCCTGAGGCAGGTGCTTACAGAACGTTCGTTTCTTCCTCATTGCAATAGAACATGTGTATTTATAGATGCTTGGAAATAGGAGGGAGACCAGAGGTAACAAAGGCTTCTGAGGGTGCAGCTGGCCCAGCGCCTGTGCTCAGAGGTGTACACAGGTGAGTGCCTTTAGGCGCCGACCCTGAGCAGATACTGAGCTCTGGAGCAGGAGAGCAATGGGAGTTTTCTTTTCTGGGAACACAAACTAACTAGCTCGATGCTGTGGGCAAGGGAAGGTAGGTTATGCAACCCACAGGTGGCCCAGAGCATAGCAGTGACCAGAGTCAGCCTCAAGACTGTTTTCCTCTGGGCTGTCCCCACCGCCAGGTTTGCAGGGCCGGCAGCCAAGTCAAACAGGGCTGCACACACTCTGAGTGGCGCTTGCTTCTGGCTCTCCGAGGGACAGCTTTGTCAGGCTCTGTGGGTCAAATGTTCACTCTGTGTCACCAGGAGGCAGTACACCTGTGCGGCTATTACACACCAGCTGGAGAGCCAACTCTTCTGTTCCCCCCTAAAAACTCTCTGGTTTTTATTTTCTTTAAAGCATAGAACATTCACTGAGTGCAACTTGTCAAGCCCCCAGCTAAGCCTAAACATTTGCCTTGGCATCAGGCCATCCACACACAAGGACTCAGCACTGTCCCAGGCTGACATGCCTTTAAAAGAGCTTCAGAAGTTAAACTGCAGGGAGATCATAATATTCCAGGTAGAAGGTTGAATCTGAAGATTAAAATCAGAGGGTGATCTGATAGATCCAAGGAGGAGTCGAGGAAAAGCAAGCTCATTTCCCAGTGTCCTGGATGTCCAGTGATTCTTTAATAGTAGCCTCTCCTTATTGAGCACCTGCTGTGTACAGAGTTTCCACTGTGCATTGTTGTGACCCCTGAGGACAACTGGTGGTAGTTGTGCCCATTTTGTTGGTGTGCAAACTGAGGCTCCTGGGTGCTGGGTGATTTAGTACTGATGACAGTTCTAATGTGTGATGCAGCTATAATGTAAACCAAGTTTGGTTAATTAAAAACAAAATAACACCTCAAATTATTTTTACAATACCATGTGAGTATCCAAGGAAAGTGAAAAAATAAAAAAATTCTCATATTCTAAGTCCAAGAATTTAGTCCCATCTGTCTTTCAATGATGTTTGAAGGTGTTCAACCCTGGATGGTTTGGAATCCATTCCATATAGACATGAGAGACTAGACTACTTGAATTCCAAGGGCCTGGCAGGCCCTAACTGGGTGAGATAGACCAGTTATACCTCTTGAATATTTATACATCTATGAGTCAGAATAAATTAATGTATATGCAAAAGCCTTCAAACACGACAGCCTGTGTTTGGCCCAGCTGAAAGCCTGCTAAGGTCCATGTGTTTTTAAAATCACAAAATTCAGAGTTCACAGGGGAGACAAAGATTTGGCCAAAGCAAGTACAGTCAGGTTTGGGAATCCACTCTCTCCACAAATAGGCTTTGGAGAGTTGAACCTAAGTCACTGATGCAGCCTTCTCCACACTCACCCTCTTCACGCGGGGCCTGAACCTCTAGACTGTGGCACGATGTGTGTCTGTCTCTTCACTGCACCGGTAGCTCCTCTTGTACCTGGGCACAACCAGGGGCTCTACTTAGCCCTTTCCCACAGCTATCTGTCTTTCTCCTCCCTCCTCCCCTGTCTTTCCTCTCAATCCTAGAATGACTGTTAAGTTAGAACCTTAGAGGCAAATTCACTTCCTTCTTATATCCTGTGAGGCCATTTTATAAGGAGGTTAGGTATCCAAGGCCTGAGTATCCACTGGTGGACGGACCACGAGTATAATTTATTTAACCTATGTCAAAGAGGACAGTACAGACCACATTTTTTATTTCTTAAGCATTTATTATAACAGGATGACTGTTTTCTGCTGAACAATGTTTACTACCTCACTGGACACCAGAGACCTCTGGCTGAGTGAGAAGAGCCAATTTGAACACTTGGGCATTTATGGCTAGGGAATCTCAGACTTATGTGGTGATGCCATAACTCAATGGATCCTTATTAGTCTACTTCTTAAATAAAAAATAACGACCGCTCAAAATAAATTCAGCACTGATTTTGTACCAGGCAGTCTGAAAAATGTGGGGGAAATATGGCCTTCATTCTTAGAGAACTTGTGGTTTATAAGGGCAACATCAGAATGAGAAGGATCAAGGTCAGTATGTGAGGACAGTGAGGCCCGAGAGAAGAACCTCTTTGGGGCTCCCTGGCCTGGCTGTCCAGAGCACAGGCCCTGAGTCCAGGCCACCTGGAGGCAAGTCCTGACTCTCTGTTGGCCTTGAGCTAGGGGCTTCCCTCCCTATACCCATTTCCTCATCTGTCGAGATGCTTGTGGACTGGCTGAATAAAGCTCAAGGTTTCGGGCTGTGTTTGTCATTCTCAGTGTCTGATGCAAGTCACCTCCTATGTAGTCCTAAAGAGAAATTGGGAAATAGGCTGAGGGTGCTGTTTAGTCCCTGCTTTGCAGTGAGGAAGGGGAGGTGGAGGCGTATTGGTTGTCAGTCTCATAGCTATCGGATGGCTATCAGATGAAGTTGTACCTTTTCACCCCAAATAAAAGATCCCATCCTCTGAGAAGCTCAGTGCCATGCTCCTGGTTTGAGGTCTACATGGCTAAATCTCAACCCAGCGCAACCACTATCTGCGTGACATTGGTCAAAAAATGACCGCAGCTTTCTCATCTGGCAGATTTTTCTCCCTGCAAAGTAAAAATTAGCTGGTAAAATTATATTTAAAATCATTTAAAGTCTCTGGAAATTGTCCTAACCATACACAGTATAGCTCATGGAGAAATATTCATTCAAGAAAATCTATTACATCTCTATAAAATTAGCCAGTCTGTGCCATTTGAGCCAGGACCTCCTCCAGCTGTGTGGATGTGCGCAGGCCTCCTCCTTATCCAGCTCTGAGTCTGGAACTATGGATTTCACCCCAAGAAGGGCAGGCAGTGACATTTCCCACCCTCCTCCAAGCCCTGGGTTGCAGGAGACCCATTCTAGCCAGGTGGGCCAGAGAGAACCCTTCTCTCTCCCCACCCTCTCAGGGCCTACTCCCAGGGCAGAAACTCCACTGTAGGTGACACAGGTAAAAGGATGGGGTCTCTGTATCCCCCACTTGAGCTTGCTTGTACAATCCACACCTGGCAAGACAAGAAAACCAGGGCTGCCGCTTTCCCAGTGCCTACCATAGAGAGAGAGGTCATTGTGGGGAAGGGAGACTCCACACCTACAATGTGGGTACAGTGGGGCAGGGACTCTGCCTAAGGGAAAGATGGGCCATAAGGATGAAGAGCTCCACAGATCTGGAACAGATTTGGAAAAATCTGTGCCCAAGAGTGTTCTTGAAAAGAATGCAGACCTTGGTGGGGAGTAAAGAAGAGCAGGCTGATTGTTGCAGCATTCATGCAAAATGCCAGAACAGCCAGAAATGTTAACAAAGAGAACCAAGAAACATGATGCTAAGAAGAGCCCTCCTGGGGTCACAGTGAGTCCTGGGGGTCGGGAGAGTTGTGAGTATGTGCTAGACTGCACTCACATAGGGGCACCCAGAGCAGGGGGTGAGGAGGAGAGGAATGAGCCCCAAAAGGCACACGGACCCCTCAACACAGAGTGGAAGGTCACCGGCAGGAGGGGCTTGGACACAACCTTAAGCCAAACACTGATGGAACCATAAACTATTCTGAGTCAGAGGCTGCTCCTGGGCTTAACAATAGTCATACTTAGCCCTGGTGGTAGGAAAGGCTATGTGTGCACCAGGCTGTCCTCTCTCAAGAGTAGAAGTGTACATGTGAAATTTAATAAATGCAGAATACAAATGTCTTAAAACACTAACCAAGAAAATGCCGCAAAGGCTATGTTAACCTTTTTGATGAAAATATTTCAAATTGTATATAAAACGAGCACATTGTACCCCATGGTTGCATTAATGTGCACAGCTTTGATTTAATAATAATAATAATAATAATAATAATAATAATGAAAGAGTAAACATAGAGGAAGCACCAAACTGCCATCCCTGGTTGAAAATGGTGCAGAAAAATGTAAACTCCTTAAGCTATGGTAGAAGCCTAAAAGAAAATAGTTATCTGATGATAAGGGGTAAAAATCTATCTGGCTGAGGGGGATTAAGCACATCATCTTTCCAATAAAGTAACCTAGGCTGGCCCAGGGGTCACTCCTCGGAAGCAAAGCTAAAAGATAAAAATATGGAGGAAAAAAATCAGAGGAGGGACAGCAGAAGCTGTACATTGCAAAGTCATAGATTTAGCTTTAGCGAAGTCTCTCTCTCTCTCACACACAAGATGGAGATAACAACCACAAAAACCACTGGTAAGGGGGCTTGGCATCAAGATTTGGTATACTATATTTATTAGGGTGGAAAGCTCACTGGTGCTCACGGCATGAGGGAGAAAACTTTCCCTAGACAAAATTAAGATATAAAAGCATAAATTCATTTTATCGTGTTAGAAGGAGATGAGTAAGAGTGAAAGAGAGGGGACAGAGGTCAGAGAGATGGTGTGGCATCCCAAAGAAAGAAGGGGGAATGCCATCCCTGCAGCCAAGTGCTTAGATGATTTTAATGAGACGAAGAAAAACAGTGATTGCTGTCAACTGATAACAGAAACCCAAGCGCAGAGGTCAAAGTCCAAGAATTGGCTCCTGCCTTTCAGTGGGGACTGGGTTATCGCAGGAGCTGTGACTCTGCCCTAGAGATTTGGCTGAGGCCTGTAGCTTAGTCTCCGGCTGTTCACTCAGGATCTCTGTAAAAGCAGATTCTCAAAAACAATTTGAAAGAGAAAGATTTACATCTCTTTTCCAGGGTGCCTATTAGCAAGAGAACGCATAGGATTGCTCTTTAACTGTTACTAGGAAATTGCAAGATTAGCTATTATCCTGTTGTTTTTGCAAGGCCGCCTGTTTAAACATTACCTAAAATAATCAGTTTACACCCAAAATTATAAGACATGAAAATAAATAGGAATGTGTGAACTACACACAGGAAACAAACACACATAGCAGGTACATATGCATTAGAAAATTTTTTTTTAAAGTAAATGTAGCAGAGGAAGAATTCAAAGCAGCTATTATTATATGTTGAAAGAATTAAAGAAACCCATGCTTTAAAAATTAAAGTATAATGACACTGTCTAATCCATAGATAATATCATTAAAAATATAGACATTATAAGAAGACCAATAATTGAAAAGCATAATAACATAAGTAAAGAATTTGCTAAACAGGTTAAACTGTAGACTTGAGGTGGCAAAAGTGAATAAATAAACTGGAAGATAGGTAATAAACATTATGCAGTTTGAAGAACAGGGAGAAAAAAGAATAAAGAAAAATGAGTGAGTCCTCAGAGAATTGTGGTACATCACAAAATGCCCCAATATACACATGACAGAAATGTCAGAAAGAGAGAAGAGAGACAGGAGCAACGTGTGTGTGTGTGTGTGTGTGTATTCAAAGAAATTATGGCTGAAAACTACCTAAATTTATTGAAAACATTACATATTGAAGAAGTTCAAACAAGTTCAAGTAGGATAAACCTAAATACAGACACATCACAAAGTGTGGAAATGTAAAGACAGAGAATTTTCAGCAAGGTAATGCTAATTCATAAAATACTAGAGAAACCCAATAATATTAAGAACTGGCCTCAGATCAGAAACAATGGAGTTCAAGGGGCAGTGAGATGACATGGTCAAACTACTGAAGATAGAATTCTACCTTCCAGGAATCTTAATTCCCACAAAATTATTATTTTTTTTAATTGAAGGCAAAATAAAAGATGTTTCCAGATAAATAGAAACTGGGAGAATTTGTTGCTAGTAGCATTGTCTTAGAAGCAATGTTAATGGAAGTCCTTCATACTGGGAAAGAAAATAAATAAATAAATAAATAAATAAATAAATAAATAAATAAATAAATAAATAAATAAAAAGACCCCAGACTAAAAGACCAGCAGTAAAGGCAGTTATGTTAGAAATTGAAAAAGACAAAGTAAGTTCATATTCTTCTCTTTCTTTATATTTGCTAATTTGAAAAGCACTTGCACGAATCTATATGCATTTGTGATGTTAGGTCTATACATGTAGAAATGTTTTTCTTGACAGTAATGGCAACATTAGGTGAGGGGATGTGCATATTGGAGAAAGTGACAACTCATGGTGACTGAAAACTTCAGAAACAGAGAAGACCAAGAAGGGTAAATACGATTATATAAACTAATGACCATGGCACTTGTTGTTGGCTTTGTAATATAGTAGATGTAATATGTATAAGAATAGTGGCAGGAAGGAGGAAGTAAGAAGTAGAATAATATAGGAGTTCAATATCTATATTTAACAGTGTCGTTGTTAGTGAAAGCTCGAGACTTGTCCCCAAAGCTGCATCAGAACACCAGACAAGCAGTTTGAGGAGAAGGAAAGAGAAATGTATTACTTCGCTGGCAAAGGAGGAAAATGGCAGACTATCATCTCAAAATCCAAATTCCTGCTTCGAGGCTGAAGCACACAGCTTTTAAAGGTTTTGATTAATCCCATAATCCTATCTTGGGCTAAAATAGTCCAGTGGCCTCTGGCCATATGATTCCCTGGAGCTATTGCCTATGGCACAAAGAACAAGAGGAATTCCTCTGTCCCTCCCAAACACTGGCCTAAGCCAGTGATGCAGGTTTCAGTTCCCAAAGATTTGGGAAGAGAGAAAATATTTTTACCATTTTTCCCCCAGTCCATTTCTTCTGCATTATTGTGGGTTAAAGTGTGTCCCCCCATTAAGGTGTGCTGAGGTCCTAATAGTACATGTGAATGTGATCTTATTTGGAAATAAAGTTCTCACGAATGGTATCAGGTGGGACGAGGTCGTCCTGAACTGGGGTGGTCTCTACTGCAATGACTCACGTACCTGGAAGAAGGAGCATAGACTCAGAGACACAGGAAGGAAGGCAGCCTTGTGGAGACGGAGATGCAGATAGGCGTTTTGTGGCCGTAAGCCAACGAGCACCAGGGACAGCCAGAAAACACTAGAAGCTGGAAGGGGCAAGAAAGGGTCCTTCTCTAAGTACAGCCCTGTCCACACTTTGTTTCCACACTCTGGCTTCCAGAACTGTGAGTGAATCAATGTTTGTTGTTTTAAGCCCCCTGGATTTTAATACTTTATTACAAAAACCCTAAGAAACGAATATGCACTGGAACTAAGTCATATATGTAAGAATCAGATTTCTACAAAATGTACGTGGTAAATTCTAAAGCAGCCACTAACAAGTAACTGAAAAATACGTTTCTTAGAAATTGTAAAAGAATTAAGATTTAACAAAGAAAATATGAACCTAAAACAAAAAAGACAAGGCATATAGAAAATAAATAAATCTGTATGCAGATCCCACAATTACCTACAATAACAGGAAGTGTGAATCATAATCTAGAGATTGTCAGATTGAATAAGTAAACCCTCTGTGTGTCTTCATAGGAAACATAATTTAGATTCAAAGATACAAATCATTTGGGAGTAAAAGGCTGAATAAAGATATATCATTGTATAGTAACATAAAAGAGCTAAAATGGCTATACTAATATCAGATATAGAGAGATATTTTGAAAAGATATCAGGGTTAATCTGTCAAAGATACATTAATTCTAAACATGTATGCACCTAACAGCAGAATCCAAAATACATAAAGAAATAACTGACAAAATTGAAGCGAGAATCAGACAATTGAAATGAGGGATGCTTGGAGACTCCAAGACTCCACTTTCAACACAGAGAAACTCAGCAGAAGATCATCACAGAAGTGGAAGACTCGAACTCACCATGGACCAGCTATACCTGGCGGACGTCTACAGAGCACTCTGAAGACAGAAGTGGACGGCATTCTGTTGATGAGCACGTGGAACCTTCTCTGGGATGGGCTATAGGACACAAATAAGCCTCAAAACATTTCAAAGGATCAAGATCAACAAGGTATGCTATTTAATTGCCGTGGAATTAAATTAGAAATCAATTTTTTAATTAAATTAAAAAAAATTATAATTATGTGGAAATTATGCAACATACTTCTAACTAAACCAATGAGCCAAAGGAAAACTCATAAGGAAAATTAGAAAATACTTTTAGATGAATGAAAATGAAAACTTGTGAAATGCAATGAAAATTGTGCAGAGAGAAATTTATGTAGCTGTGAAGGCCTATATTAACAACCAAAACCACTCTGAGATACTATCTAACTCCCATAAGACGGGCTCACATAACAAAATCCCACAACTACAGATGTTGGTGTGAATGTGGAGAAAAGGGAACACTTCTGCACTGCTGGTGGGAGTGCAAGCTAATACATCCCTTTTGAAAAGAAATATGGAGAATATTCAGGAATCGAAAAGTAGACCTGCAGTTTGATCCTGTAATTCCGCTTCTAGGTATATATCCAAAAGACCAAAAATCACTTTATAACAAAGATATTGGCACAAGATTATTCAATGCAACTCAATTAATAACAGACAAATCATGGAAGAAGCCCAAGTACCCATCAACCTATGAATGGATTAATAATTTGTGGTATATCATGAAATATTATGCAGCCTTGAAAAAGATGGATACTTTACTTCTTTTATGTTTACATGGATGGAGCTGGAACATATCCTTCTTAGTAAAGTATCTCATGAATGGAAGAAAAAGTATCCCATGTACTCAGTACTATTATGAAACCAATTTACATTCACTCACACTTTCAAATGAAGAATAGATCACAACTATGGCCCAAAATGAAGGAGGGAAGAAGAAGGGCTGGGAAGACAGGGAGGGTGTCAGATGGAAGGAGGGTGAATGGTGTGATTACACCAGTGGTGCATAATGCAAAGGTATATGTCAGATCTGTTAGTATAGAGTATAAATGTTTTAACACAATAACTAAGCAAATGAGATGAGGTATGTATTAACCAGTGTGATGCAAGCGTTCCTAATTCTATATGAAATTAACACATTGTACCCCATAAATGCATTAATGTATACATGATCTATGTGTTTATGATTTAATTAAAAAGTCAAAAAAATAAAAGTGAAGAAAAGAGAAATATCTCAAATAGCCTAATTTTTCACATTAAGACACTAGACAAAGAAGAGAAAACTAAAACTAATGAATATAGAAGAAATGAAATAAATGTAGAGAAAAATTTAAATAGAGAATAGACAACCAATCAAGAAAATCAGTGAAACCAAAAGTTATTTGAAAAGGTCAAGAAGCATGACAAAACTGAAGCTAGAAGTAACCAAGAAATAGAAGTCTTAAATTAATAAATGAAAAAAAGGGCCTCACTCCTGCCCTTACAATATTAACATGAATTGTGAGCATACTATAAACAATTCTATGGTAATATGTTAGATAGCTCAGATGAAATAAAGAAATATCCAAGACCCAAATGGTCTTAGGAAGAAATAGAAGATCTAGGAAAAAAAAAAAAAAAAAAAAGACTAAAACAAATGGAGATTAAATTGGTAGGTTAACAAAACAAACCCCCCAAAACTTTCCATATAGAAAAGTGAATTTTACTAAATATTTAATAGAAGTTTAATATAAAATTTTCACAAATTCTTCAACAAACAAGAAAAACACAACTCATTCCATGAGGCCAATATTACCTTTTTACCAAAATCAGATGAAAACATAATAAAGGAACCAGAGCTAACACCCCTTATGCATATAGATGCAAAAATGCTGAGGAAAATATTGGCAAAGTGAATCCAGAGCCATATATGAAAATATTATGCATTATATGGATTTGATCACAGGGATGAAAAGTTAGTTGAACATCCAAAAAATTAGTGTAGAACACCATGTTAATAGAATAAAGGACAAAAGTTAATCATATAATTGTTCAGAGACTTTCATCCAAAATATGTAAGGAATGTTAACAATCCAATATTAAAACCCCCCACTATTTAGAGATGGACATAGTATTTTAATAGACCTTTCTGCAAAAATGATGTACAAATGGCCAGTAAGCAGGTGGAAGGAAGCATGTTCCTCAGCATGGACACTGGGGAAACTCACAAGAAGAGACCATTTTAGACCCACCAGAACAGTTGTAGTTAAAATGACTGACAATAGTAAGTGTTGATGAGAATGTGGGGAAATCAAAACTCGAACATCGCTGGTGGGAACATAAAATAGTTCAGCCACTTTGAAAAGCAGTTTGGCGGCACCTCAAAAAGTTTATCATGGAGTTACCATATGTCCCAGTAATTTCATTTCTAGGTATCTACCTAAGGAAACTGAAAACATACGTCCACACAGAAACTATAAATGGATAATCATATGGCAGCGAATTACATCTCAATGCTGTGTAAAAAAAGTCTACCACGGATTAATTGTGGCTCAAATGTATGTTAAATACTATACAGATATGAAAATGAATAAAGTTATCATGGTACGTGGAAGATACGCAGATACTGTTGAGTAAGAGACCAGGGAGTGTGATTCTGTTGGCATAAATACACTAGTCTGTGGAAAGGCAGTAGGGACAGAGGTCGTCCTTGGGAGGAGGGAAGGAGTGGGCCCCGGCCAGGGTGACCTTCTGATCTGCTCCTAATATTTAATTTCTTAATCTGGGTGCTGGTTACATGGATAATTTTAGCTGAAGTGAAATTAATTGAGCTGAGCCCGGCTGACTTTGTACACTTTTCTGAATGCATGCTATACTTCAATAAAGAAGACTTTAAAACGTTCTATATGTCACATCATTTTATTGTGTACCCTTGTTCCGAGCTACGGTGGAGAAGCGGCCAACTGCACGAGATTTTCAGTTTGGCAACACGTTCTTTGTTGATTCAGCATAATATTTAAGAACCACATGCAGAGCCTTTGAAAACGGCCCAGATTTCTGGATCAAGAAAGTGGACTGAACATTGTAACAACTTCTCTTTCCCCAATTACCCATTGAATTGGCAGAAAATATATAACTTTGCTTAAACATAAGGAAGGGAACCGGCAGTAGACCAGATATTTTGAGTTATCTTGGGAGACAGAAAGCAGATTGGATTGGATTGATGAAAAAAAAAAAAAAAAAAGAAGAAGAAGAAGAATAAAGAATTAGAGAGTGCAGCCTCTGCTAGAGGTAAGAGCGTCCCTGTCCAAGGTGGCCCCAGAGGAGCCTCAGATTTACAGCCATAGTACACAGTGAGCGGAATGAGGCATGGAGCTGGACAGGGTGAGATAGGAGCATCAAGAGCTCTATTCAGAGCAGCTGGCTCGTCTAGCCTGGGTGTCACCCCCCAAATTCAGGTCACAGGCAGCTGAAGGCAGTCACTTTGGCCACCTCGCTAAATCACAAGGCTTTTTCTCTACCACAGACCGTCTGTTAGGGATGGGAACTGTAGGGTTTGGTGGGGGCTGGATAGAAGCACACAGAAGAGCCCTAGCACCTGTGGCCCCCAAGGGAGGATCCAGGATGCACTGCAGGGGCAGCCAGTGGGTGCTCATCCTCCCCCCCAGGGTTGGTGACAGAGGCTGGAGTGCTCCCTGCTCAGCTAAGGCCCAGCAGCAGCGCTTGGGGGCTCTTGAGCCCCACCAAGACTATTGAATCCCCATCTTCCAGGTAACTAGGGCTACAGGTGGGTCACTCCCACATCAATCACGGAGACAGGTGTTTACTATAACACTTCATTTTAACTCTGTTGGTCACGTGCATGTCATCACATCACCATGTGTTCCTTTGACTTACAAGAGAAATTTCCCTCAAAGTTGGGTGCTAAAAAGGGAATGAACTTACTCTATGGCAGAGATTAAAATGTAGTTAAAATGACCAACAATATGATAAATATAATAATGGACTTAAATTTGATAATGGACTAGCTTCACTTTGATTTAAATTTGACAATGGACTAGCTTCACTTTGATTTTTAGTATGTGTTTTGGGTTGTTCTCTCTATATATATTCTATCTGCTTAAATTATTTCTAGGAGTGTGGTAGAGTTGACTGAGATCAGAGTACTTGCCCTGCAGCTTCTGTGCCCGGTGGCATTTGAGGTGCACATGCTGACCATGGCCAGCAGAGGTTTCTTCAGAGAAACTGAGCCAGTAGGATGTATGGATCTAGGTATCTGCATGTCTACCGATCTCAAGACTGACTGATGAGGAGGAACTGGCTCCCATGGGTAGAAACTGGTCATCCCAGGATTGCAAGGTAAGGAGCAAGCTGAGACCCAGGAAGCAAAGGTGTGGACGAGGCTCACATCCTACCCAAGGCAGTCAGGCCTGAGGACCCTTCCCCACCAGGGCGGGCTCAGCTTTCTGTTCTTAGCCCTACAGGGTAGGACCAGACCCCCGACGCTGGGGAGTACAGTCTGCTTTCCTCAGTCTCCCCACTCAAATGTTAATCTCACCCGGAGACACCCTCAGGCACGCCCAGAGTGATGGCCGACCAAATGTGTGTTGTCCTGTGGCCCAGTGAAGTTGACACATAAGATTACTTATGTGTCAGTTACTGTTTAATCTCTTCAGTGTGTTTCTTTTGAGCACCAGCTTTGGGACAGGGGTTGTGACAAGTGCGGAGGTGTATTAGGGAGGAACATGGCCAGTGCTCCTGGAGTTTCCAGGTGACCTTGTGGGTGGTGGACGTCTTAAGTCCAGGTGTGTGGTCCTGTTGCTTTGCTTCCTACTGGCTTTGACAGACCACGGCAGCAGAGTCGGGACTTACAAAAAAGCCCTTTGTGTGAATTTTTCTATAGGATGACTGTTTTCTCCACAGCCTTTCCTTACTGTTTGCCTTTATTTTCACTTCATTTTTATTTTGATTTATTTATTTATTTATTATAAGAGGTAGGGCTTCATTCACTGGCCAAGAGTTTACGGCATAGAAGAATTCCAAATGGCCGTACTCCCTGACTGGCTTGGTCTTTCCCGTTCTATCTCCAGTCAAAAAGTTCCACCCCACAGGTACCTTTCTCATTGGTCAATTTGAATCAAATGGGAGATGCTGTTCCAGCCCCCACAGAAATACAGGATTTCACAGAAGTGGAAATTTCCAAGTTCCAGGAAGTTAAGTCTACAAATTCCCAATTGCTGAGTCACCACTAGCAGGTGTATCCTTGTGGTCTCCTGTTCTCCTAGACTCACCCTTCTTGGGTATCCTCTATCATTCCCCCCTTTTGAGACTCCACATATATTTTAATTGGCAATTTGCTTCTGCAGGTACCGATATTAATCATTTTTCACATTTGACTTTATGTCACTTAGCTACAGAATCTAAGGCACTGAATTCTTTCTGATCTGTCCTATAGTTTCTCCCCCTGTTTCTTCTGCTGCAGCTCCGTTGCAGGGCGCTACAGGCAGTAAACTTCACGGCCACCTGGCGGGGCTTTTCTATTTCCCTGGTCTGGATCAGCACGCAGATGTCAGGGACTATGACTCCGCTCAGGTTCACTCCCCAGGCCTTAATTGTACCATGGTGGTGAGCTAATCCACATACGCGTTTTCACTTATCTTTGCGTCATATCCCTCCTCCCCTTTTCCCAAAGTCCAATGTCCAATTAAGACAAGTCTCTCAAGGAGTGTCCTCAGGCTTCAGCTGTGCATTGACCAGCCAGCTCCCAAGATGTGGCTGGAGCAGGGCATGTTGACCATCTTAAAAGTTGCCTTTGCTTCCCACAGGGCAGTGAAGCTCTATTCAGCCAGCTATGATGAATCCAGGGGAGAATTCCTTCCACTTTTGCTGCCGTGCATGTGATCCGGATGATGGTGTAAAGTCCTTTCTACCTTGGTTTGAGGGGGAGCAGGTTCTGATCCTAGACTTAGACTTGATTTCTTTGATCCCACAGAGAAAGGATGTACAGACACAAAAGACTAAACAGAATGGTTAATTATCCAAGTGGACATTTTCCTTGCTACTCGTCCTAGGGCTTTTGTCTGTCCAATTCAGTCTCAGTTCTTTTAGGGGTCCCTGCTAAATTGCAGAGGATTGATGGAGGCCTCTTTGAACAACCCCAGTGGCAACCTCTATAGCCAATTAAGCTTTGCTTTCTGGAAGAGTTTACCGATTCCTGGTCTTCTGGTCTTGTTCATGCACTTTACTCTGCCCAAGCTTTGAGGCCTATATGTCACATAGAGTTTCCAGGTGATATTCAAAGCTTTAGCTATCATTTGCACTAATTCTATTGTGAAGGCTAGTCTGGCCAACCAAAGCCTTCAAGAGACTAAAGGAAAAACTGTGAGCAATCCTGATGCTGGACTTTCCTGAGTTGGCCAAGCCTTTTGAACTGTACATATCAGGAGAAGAAAGAGGAACAGGTGGGGGAGCGATCACCCAGAATGTAGCATCCTGGGCAGGACCAGTTGCTTATCTCTCTAAGTGACTTGACGGAGTCTCAAAAGGATGGCCCCCATGTACTTGCAGCCACTGCCACACTGGTGCAAGAAGCTGATAAGGTGACTTTGTGACAAAACTCGAAAGTCTGGGTACCATACACAGTGGCCACTCTTATGAACACTGAGAGATATCATTGGTTGACCAACTTATACCTCACTGAATATTAAAGCTTACTGTGTAAAAATCCTAGGCTGGTTATAGAGATTCTATGCATGAAGTCATGTACTTAGGACAGAGGCATATATTAAGAGGCTTCTGGGGAGATACTTTTGTATTCCTCTGTTGGCCACCCTTGCCAAGAACGTCAGCCAGCGTGTGGCAAGCAAGCAACACAAAGCTAGACAGAGACTGTCCCTGCCACCTGAAATTCAGCCCTCCAGGGAAGCCCCTTTTAAAGATGAGCAAATGGACTATACTGAGTTGTCCAGATGTAGAAGAAACTGGTGCTTACTAGTTCTGGTCTGCACTTACTTGGAATAGGTGGAAGCCTTTCCCACCAGGATGAAGAGGGCTCCTGAAGTAGTAAAAGTGTTGCCCAGAGAAATCATCCACTCTGGTTTAAATTTGACAATGGACTAGCTTCACTTTGATTTTTAGTATGTGTTTTGGGTTGTTCTCTCTCTATATATTCTATCTGATTAAATTATTTCTAGGAGTGTGGTAGAGTTGACTGAGATCAGAGTACTTGCCCTGCAGCTTCTGTGCCCAGTGGCATTTGAGGTGCACATGCTGACCATGGCCAGTGGCATTCAAGGTACAAATGCTGGCAGTGGGCTGGTCCTGAGAGGAGGCCCATAGTATGGTGTCAGTGTGGAGACAAGGAATTCTCCTCACTCGCTCTTCTGGCTAACCTTGCATGGTGCTAAGCTGTCTAGTTCCATTTCCAGATGCCTGGCATTTTCTCATTAGCATGCTCTTTTGTTATGGGCTGAATTGTTGAAGCTCTGACCCTCAATGGGCTGGTGTTTGAAGATGGGGCCTTTAAGAAAGTAATGGGGGAAAACAGAGGGAATGTGGGGGTTCTGATCCCATGTACCTGGGAAGTGACAGCAGGGGGTGCACACACAGAGGAAAGGCCATGTGAGGGCATAGCAAGAAGATAGGGAGAGGGCCTGGGAGGAGCCACCTCTGCTGACACCCGGATCCTGGACTCCCAGCCTCCAGAATGGTGAGAGATAAATCATGTTGTTTACGCCACCATGTTCATGGTACTTTTTCTGGACGTCCTAATAGACAATCACAAGTTTCTGTGGTTTAATCCAATGGGCCCCTAAACTCTCCCCTCTGCCCCAGAGAACTTAGCCTCTAACCGGTGGCCCCACTGAGTTTATCTGCTTCCCCCCACTTCACTGTCTACCGAGGACCAGGGAGAAAAATTCATCAGGCATTACCCAGAGGACAAAGGAAGATGCTGC
Source organism: Loris lydekkerianus (assembly GCA_963574355.1). NCBI lineage: Eukaryota > Metazoa > Chordata > Mammalia > Primates > Lorisidae > Loris > Loris lydekkerianus. The sequence continues at coordinate 21,765 of CAUYPK010002040.1, read as the reverse complement.
AGAAAGTGTCTAAGGGTTGGGACTCTCTGTCCATGCTGCTTTTCTTGAAGACCATTTGAGTTTTTTATGCCCAGCAGTGAGCATCGCCAAAGACAACACAGCTGCCTCATTCTCACCTGTTTCTTGAGGCTTTATCAGCCTATAGGTGCAAAAGTTGGGACAGTCTCCTACAAAGACCTTCCTCATCCCTCTGGCCATGTGCTGCCTGAGCTCTGGCTCTGGTCTGGGTCACCGTCCTCTACCTGTCCAGGGCTGCAGCAGTGTGTTGTGAGGCTGAGGTTTGGAGCAGGCTTTGTCCGTGGATACTTCAGCCACTTTTCCTCCCTGACAGCCAGAGAGAATCTCTCATGTGGGCTCTTCTATGCCCTGTTTCTTCTTCTCTACGGCTTACTCCTGAGCACTCCCAAAGCCCCATGGACATTGCCCTCAGATGCCCTGCCCCCTGGGCACCGCCATTTCCAACTGGGTTAAAATCCAGTTCAAGTTCAAGTTGGGCAGACTGTGCTGCTCACAGGTGCCTGGATGTCAGAAAGGACTATGAGAGCACAAGGAGGCCACAGGATGTTTTCACTCCCAAATAAGCTTGTATGAAGGCAAGTTTTAGTCAAAACCAGGCACAAAAGCAAGTGTGGAAGGTTATCAATTACCATTAATTTAGAACTCCCTTTAGAAATTTGGTCATGAGTGAAAATGCAACCAAGAAACAAACATCATACATTAATAAAGATAAACCTGTGTAATGTAAGCCTTTTCTTCAGACAGAGACTGACAGAAGCGTCACACAGACAATCTCAGCCCCTGTTAGATCCCTGGGCTCCCAAGCTCTCAGGGACCACTTAGGGACATATTCTTATTCTGTTTTAAAATAAACTTATCTACCATTCAAAAGTTTCTCAGATAGTAAGGCCATGGAACAGCCCCCTACAGAGCTGCCAGACAATTGTCCGGGATGTAGGGTTGGTGTGGTAGTGAGAGGGGACAGGCGTGGCCCCGAGCCAGCTGTGTGCTGTGTGCTGGCTGACCGCACCTATCTGAGCCTCTGCTCTCCTGGCTGTGGGAGAAGGAGGTATAAGTGTCCTCCTCCCTGCCCTGTGAAGCCTGGATGAGAGTACTGTGGTCCTATCACGAGAAGACCCGCTCAGTGAGGACGGCTGTGTGGCTCCTCCCAAGGTCCCTGTGTAATCTCTGACTCTGCTTCTTTTCTTCAGGGGTGAAATGGTTGTTGTCCTGGGCCCCACCTCGCCTACGCAGCCTTGCTGACTCGTCTCTGTGTGATCTCCTGAGACGCAGCCTCAAAGTGCCTCTCAACGCAGTCCCTGGACAGCCACTTCCAGGGCACTGGCTGGGCTCATGAGACGAGGCCGGGCACATGATCATGCACCATGAAGCTCTCTTGCGTCACCTGCCACAGCCCTCTGATGACAGAGACGCATCCTGGGATTGCATCTTCTCTTCATTCCTTATTTCATTTTGTTTGGGTCATTTGTCTGAAATTCCTGTTTTCTACCGCAGTGGTTCTCAAACTGGCGGGCGCTGCAGCACTTGTGGAACCACAGCTTACTGGGCTGCAGAAACAGAGCGTCGGGTTCAGTGAGAAATCTGTACTTCTAACAGATCCCCGGGTGATGCTGCTGTAGCCTGTCGGGGGACCCCCACCTTGGGAACTGCTGCTCTGGTGACCCAGAGTGACAGAGAGAAGCACCTGGTGGTTGTGGACCCAGGGCTAGGAATCCGCACCTGGGAGGCAGCAGGTCCCCATGTCAGGGGGTGAGAATCCAGATCCTGCCAGGGGAAACTTCAAGCCAGCCAATGCCTCTGCTGACAATTTAGGACCCAAGTCAAAGTTCAGGCTGGCCATGGGAAAAATCAGCAACATGGTTGAAACCAAAAACGTTGCCCAAGTTGAAGTGTCAAAAGTCTACGTCAACACCGGCTCTGCGCCTTTCTTCTGCGGGAGTCTCAGCTCCTCTGTATGTGAAAGTTTCAGTGGCTGTCGTCCTTGGGGCTTGGAGAGAAGGAACATTCCAAAGTCATGAGGTGACTGCATTCCAGAGAGCTTGACAATGAGATGTTTGTGTGTGTGGCTACTTCCTCCAGTAAAAAACGCTCCAGAGAGCCTCCCTCCCATGGCTCAGAGTCAAGGAGTGCGGACAGCAGACTCTTATGCAGCACTGTGCCCTCACGGAGCCACGTGGAGCTGGGACATACCACTGGATCTCTCTCTGTCTCTCTCTCACACACACTCACATACTCACATACCCTAAGAAACATATTGTTTTCACAAATTGTTAGAGGGCAAGAGAATATTGCAGAGATACGTGGCCAGATGATTATTTATCAAACAAGGTCATAAATAATATTATATAGATGGCCAGCCACAGGAACTCACAGAATGTTGCCTAAGAAATAAATACAAGAGCTATAAAGATTAGAAAGAACATCATGAGAAGAGCAATCCGGTGCCCATCCAGTGGGAAATTTATTCTTTGCAATTTGATGTCTGCTACCGGCATGCTCTAGTGGATGTAATGTCGAAGTTCACAAAGGTGACCTTAAATTATAAAGAGAAAGTTCAGCTAGGTTACTACTCTCAATATGAGAAGGCAAAGAAAGACATACTCCACTCAACTAAGGTTTCTACACAGTTATAAAATCCAGGGTGTGGGTCTGGATTTGAATATTGGATCTTCCACTTACTGGCCATACAATGTTAGTATCGTCATCAGGAAAATGGGGTCAGTGATAGTTCCTAACACCATGCGGTTGATAACAAGATAAAAAGTTTTAATGCATGTGAAGCTCTTGTATAGCAGAGTTTTACACAGCACTGTGGCCTCGTGGAGTGTGTGTGTGTGAGACAGAGATTCGGTAGCATGTCCCAGAGTAGAGTACAGCATATTGCTTATTAAATTAGATAACCACAGGACATACGGAAGTTCTTTAAGTTGTTTATTAAATCAATCACCAAAATGGAATTTTAGATGTGTCATCTTTTTGACCACAAAATTCTGCTACTGAGGGAATTCCTAGGAGAACCCCATTTTCTGAAACTTGTGGGAAATGAGACTTGTGGGCTGTCATCCTGCAAATGGAGAAAACATGGGCTTTGGCGTTCCGCAGGTGGCCGTCCAAATCCTGGCTGCGGCGGTTCTAGTCACGTGGCCATGGTTAAGGCCATCAGCCTCTGTGAACTCCAGTCTCTTCTTCTGTGAGATAAACACTGGTGATTTATTTAAGGCCCTCAGTAAAGGGTGAAACATTCTCTGGGTGCTCAGTAAGTGGAGACTTGAGTGTCAGTGTGGGCAGCGGGGAGAAAGTTGTTATTATGGGCCGAGGAGAGTGTGCAAAGGACACACGCTGGGCAGCTGAGTGTGGGTGAGGGTAGAGGCTGGGGCTGGAGGTCAGCTGGGCATCACCTGCTCTGGCCACCTCCTCCTCCAGGGTGGCTGTGGGAGCCCTGGTGTACAGGGGTGCTGGCCCCCTGCCTGGCAGCCTCTCAGGGCGCCGCAGGTTCTCCTGTGGAATCCAGGAGGCAGCGCTGTCCTGAGCGTTTGCTCCATCGCTGGGTTGACTGAACTTGGGCAAGTCAATTTCCCCTGGTCAGGCTCAGTGCTCCTGTCTACACAAGAGCAGGCCTGAGACCCCTTCTAGGTCCAAGTCCCTTAAAATCCAGACGGACACGCTGGGGTTCGTGAAGGAGTTTTACGCTGCTGCGGCCAGGCGAGCTGCGTGCTCCTGGTGCTGGGCCGCGTGAGGCCTCGTGGGCCTTCCTCACAGCTCCTGGATTCTTAGGTTTTTTCTCTTGCCGTGGAGGCAGCCCTGGACGTGGCTGTGTCCCCCTTTCTCTGTCCAAACCTGATCTCCCCTTGCCTGTTCCCTGGGTGCTGACATGAAGGGACAAATTAGAGCCACGTGGCAGGGGAGAGAGAGCCGGCACCTGGGAATTTGAAGCCTCTTTCACCGGTCTGTGCACGGCACCGTCACCACGCTTAGGATGGGGACACAAACGAGCAGCCCAGCAGGTCTGACGAGTGTGGAGAAGGCACCCACCTGTCATTTCTGGGAGTAGCGATTGATGCAAAACTGAGTTGATAATTTTATTTTCTCTATATGTGCTTTTACTTTTCAGTATAAATTAAGGTCAATATAAAGTATCAGACACAGAGAACTTGGGAATAGCTCTCAGGTATTATTATAGGGTGGGAGGGGTGCTGCCCTCGAGGGAGGATGGGAAGAGGTCTGAGTTGAGTTTGGGACAAGCAGGCTGGAATCCGGCCCCCTTGCTCGTTAATTATGGGGCCTTGAGCAGCTTCCTGACCACTGAGATTCAGGCTTCCCATCAGAGGATGAGAGAAAATTCTTCTCTGCAGGGTTGCTGTGGCTCTCCAATGTGGTGACAGGGACAGGAAGGTCAGCTGCTACTGGGATCCCAGTCATCTTCCCTTGGAGTTCTCTGGAATAGCGCTCATGCCTTTGCCGGGGTCTTTATGGGATATAAATGGCGTTTATTTCCATCTAGTGTTTTCATTATAGCTCTGGAGAGAAAAAGCCCAAGTCCTCACGACTGTCATTATAGTTTTTCAATGTCCTTTCCATGGTTTTTTTTTTTCCATTTAAAATTTGTCTTGAAAATGCAATTAACCTAGTAATAATTTAATTTTCCCTTGCAAGTTAAATACAAATACTTCCAAAATACAAAATGTTCACGTTCAGTACTGCTTATGGGCAGCCTCGGGGTCACCAATATTTAGAGGAAAGTATTACATAATCTGAGATTTTAATTTTTTTGTCTTTTAGAGAATTTTCTTCATTTTTTTAATAACGTGTGTATCTTTCTTTTTTTTTTTTTATTGTTGGGGATTCATTGAGGGTACAAGAAGCCAGATTAGACTGATTGCATTTATTAGGCACAGTCCCTCTTGCAATCGTGTCTTGCCCCCAAAAGGTGTGTCACACACCAAGGCCCCACCACCTCCCTTCTTCCCTCTCTCAGCTCTTCCTTCCTCCACCTCTCCCTCCAATTTTTTGTCTTCTAAAGAATTTTCTTCTTTGACAAGTTCATAATTGGCCTTTGATCTAATTTTCCATCTTCTAGGAAACAAAAACAATGAACACGTGTAATACTACACCTCACAGGCATTGCTACATTAACATTTCCTGCTTCTGCATAAGCATCTTGGCTTTGTTCTTGAGTGTTGACACTGTTGATGTTTTGTTTTTTGGGGAAATTAATTTGAGAACTTGGTGTTTTTTGCATAGAGTTTTTTTGCTGGGTGATGTATATTTTCTTCATAAGCTAATTAAACCAGTGATATACAAGCTGACCAACGCTTAATACTCCCCTTAAGTTCCTGAAAGCATTCATTCAGTCGTTGCTGGTTCGTTCACCTATTCATCCTTCTATTTAAGAAAAACAGAGCCAACACGTGCTGTATGCAAGGCATACTGCTGAACAACGTGTTGGCTGCAGAATTATTAGTTATGGGTGGGGTTATGTACATGGCGCTATGAAAATACAGAGGATGATCCCGTTAAGTGAGTCTCCTGTCACAGAACAAACTTCCCCAACCAATGGAAAAGGCTGAATCTGTGTCCTCGGAATTAACTCTGACAATTTTTGCTGTCCTAATGATACAGGGTTCCCTTGCTTGGGACAGAACCCCACCCCCCCCCGCCATTTTTCTAGGCCTGAGCTGTTCATATCCAGATCCCGTTTCTAGGCCTAAAGAGGCCCTTTGCAGGCCGCATTCTCGACACACAGATAAGCTCATAAAAAAGCAGCCTCATTAATCTCATCTGGGGTCTTCTCCTGGAGCAGGGACACTCCCTACTGCCCCTCCAAGAGCAGAGAAGAGCTGGCCTGGAGCAAGGACTCACTAGGACAGTCCTGAAATTCACTTCTGCCCACAGGCCTCTGGTGCCAAACAGGTGCGACATATTCCAGACATGCATTCCACTCCCCCAGTCCCCTGCCCACGGGATGGGAAGAACAGTATATGACCCCCTAGATAGAAGGCGCCAGCGGGCCAGCCACTCCATGCCCTTTGCTCGTGGAAGGCCCTCTGGCTTCTCCCACTTACCTGTCTCCATCAGTAGAATCTGCGCTTTCACTTACCCGCTTGTGCTGTGGGTTCATTCTGCGACTTCGAGACCCAGGATCTGGCAGAGAGAGAAACACCGGCTACACTAATGTCTCCCACAGGTGACAGAGATGCAGTGTGGACATCTTTCCTGGCTTTGGGCCTGGCACTTGCTTCTACCCACAGGGCAGGCCTGCCCTGCCCTCCTGCTGCCCTGTGAGCTCACAGCGTGGAGAGAAAGCTTGCCAGGCAGACCTTGAGACTGAGCTGTGGGTGCTGCGGGCATGGCTCTCTTCCTTTCTCTTATCTTCTCTCTCTCCCTTTCTCCCCTTCCTTCCCCAACCAGAAGGTAGGGAGTTACCCGTCTCTCTGCCTCTCACTTAATCAACTTTAGCTACAGAGGATGGAGGCGTCCCCACACAGTGGGACGCAGCCGTGAGACGACTCTGCCGAGGTTTGCTGCTGCTTCCTGCCCTGTTCTTTCTCCTGTCAGGGAGACACCAGGCAGTCAGGGGCGGCCCTGCTGGGCCCCGCCAGTGCAGAGAGGGGATGGCAGTCCACACTCTCCTGGCTGCACAGTCACAGGCAAAAGATTTGACGTCCAGGGATACATGTATTCCCTGCACACTTTCACAGAGAGAGGAGGAGAAAGGGGGTGGGACCACATCCTTTGGGGCCAGGACTAGACCCATGGCTGCCGTGGAAGCTGGTCTCAGACCTTAGAGGGCCCTGGGGTGGGGAGGAGTCTTGCACCAAGCTCTACTTCATGAGTGTACAAAATAAAAGTACATAAATTGGATAATTTATGAACAGCTTCCTGTAAAAAAGATAGCAAGTTTCCTTAGTAACCTTCAGGGGACCTGAGTCTCCACATACTGTCTTGTGTCATCCACGGCACCCAATGTGGGGGCTCTGCATGGGCTGCGGTCAGGAGGCAGCATAGGTCCCCCACAGCGCATGCCCCCCCGGCCCCTCTGTGTGTGCGATGTCTGCCTGTGCTGTGGCTGTGTGTGTTGTGGTATGTGTGTGTGGAGTGATGGGGAATGTGTGTGTGGTGTGGCGTGGTGAGGTGTAGGTGTGGTGTGTGGTTCATCTGTACGTGTTGTAATGTGTCTGTACAGTGTACATGTTTGTGTGATGTGTTATAATGTGGTGTGGTCAGGTGGTATGTGTGGTGTGTATGTGTGGTGTGTGGTTCATCTGTACGTGTTGTAATGTGTCTGTACAGTGTACATGTTTGTGTGATGTGATGTGTTATAATGTGGCGTGGTCAGGTGGTATGTGTGGTGTGTATGTGTGGTGTGTGGTTCATCTGTATGTGTTATAATTTGTACAGTATACATGTGTGTGTGATGTGATGTGTTATAATGTGGCGTGGTCAGGTGGTATGTGTGGTATGTATGTGTGGTGTGTGGTTCATCTGTATGTGTTGTAATGTGTACAGTATGCATGTGTGTGTGATGTGATGTGTTATAATGTGGCATGGTCAGGTGGTATGTGTGGTGTGTATGTGTGGTGTGTGGTTCATCTATACATGTTGTAATGTATCTGTACAGTGTACATGTGTGTGTGATGTGATGTGTTATAATGTGGTGTGGTCAGGTGGTATGTGTGGTGTGTATGTGTGGTGTGTGGTTCATCTGTACATGTTGTAATGTGTGCAGTGTGATGAGTGGTGTGATGAGTGGAGTGTGTCGGTGAGTGTGCACGTGGTAAGTGCTATGGTATGATAAGTGGTGTGTAGTGTCTGTGTGAGCCTGTGGTAGGAGAGGGACTCAGGTAAGAGCTTTCACTGCTTTGTTTCACGGTTTTAAGGCCCCTGAGCTGAATTTCTCTGCTGAAAGCCTGGCCAGGCAGAGCTGTAACGAACTGAGGGAAACCAGCAGCAGGGTCAAGGGCTCTGGAGGAGAATTGACGGTAAGCAGAGTGAGCTCCCGCGCACTGCTCACCTGGAAAACGTGCAAAGGGAGGTGACAAAGGCCTGGCAGAGCACAGGGCACTCATCTGTCCAGCCCTGGGTACTGGGCACAGCCTCTGCACAGCCAGCGTCAGCCAGTCCCAGCCTGGTGCCGGGGCTATGCGCCCCCTCAGTCCGAGGCTCAGTGCCCAGCAGGCGTCCCCTGCAGTCCCGCTGTGCATCCCAGGCCCACCTTATTTGGTAGCACAGCCAGCCTCGCTCTGCTTGGCGCTCCTCTGCTGGCTTCTGCCGAGGGGTCTGTGGTTCCTCAAAAGCAGGAGGCCTGTGCTTTCTCAGGTAAACAGACTCTCAGGACAGTGTAGCCACAGCCGGGCAGCTGACACAGGCAGGACTAATTTGGTCATGGGGAGCAGTGTGGGGTGACATTTACCAGGGAAGATGACACAGCATGTGCAGGAGGTCCTCGGTCGGGGTTGGTGATGTGCAGGGGCTGCAGGAAGCAGAAGCCAAGGCCAAGGCTGTCTCCTGATCTTGGGGTGTCCCAGACTTCTCTGCCATCTCTGCGCCTTGCCGTGTGGTGCCCCAATCCTACCTTAGAGGTTACTGGCCACAGCTCAGGAAGCGGCTGGCATGTCAGAGAAAACACTGTACTTGGGAAAATCAGGTTGTCTCTTAAATTGAGCAGGGAAAGTGCTCAGCTTAATTCTTTAGTGAAACAAAAGCAAATTCTATCACCTTGGATTGGAGCAAGAGTGCTGAACAAATAATTGCACCAGATTAAAACTATATTTGACCCAGAAGGCCCATCATGAAGGAAGATCTTAGTTTCAGATGTTCATTTTTTAATTCGGGTATCATCAGATGTTTTTGATAAATGACAAGAAGTCAGTTGGTAAAAGCTCCATCTTGATGAGCATCCATTTCTGCTGCAAGCTTTCACCTTTGCAGACACAGTTGTGCACAGGCAGCCACACAGAATCTGCAAAGCAATGGGACCCTGTGTGTCTGTAAGACTTCCTGTCCTAAAGAGGTGCCCTGATGAGTGTGGCCCACAGCTGTGCTTTGTCAACCCGACTTTAATTTGTCACCAAATATTTAGTAAATACCTATCTTGTAGGGCCTGAAGATAAAGGGATGGCCTCAAAGACAGAATTATTGCAACATTAAAGTTACATTTTTATGGGAGAAAGAGGCCAAGACTCATAACTAAATAAATGTTAGGTAGTGATAGGTGCTCTGAAAAGAGTGTTGGAGACTAGTCAGGCTCCAATATTACGTTTCACCCCATGAGGGCAGGGACCTGGAGTGTCTAATTTGATTCGCCTCCACAGAACCTTGCCCAGTGTCATTCCATCAGCATTTCTGAAGTGTGGTCAGATGCCGTTAGATAAGAGAAAGAAACCAAGAATATACAAATTAGAAAGCAGGCAGTGATACTGACCTTTTGTGTATAGCATAGCATATTCTTATATAAGGTACTGCAATTGATAAGAAAATGTGGTTAATAAAAGGGGGTATATAAAATCTACAGCTTCAATATATTAAAAAAATAAGGACAAAAACATAATGCACTGGCAAAATCAATACTGAAACAAAGTATTTAGGAATAAACTTAAGATGACATGTGACCTACAACAAGAAAATGGAAAAATACTCCTCAGGGACAAACAAATGTAAGACTAGTGGAAATGCGTATTATACTTTTGAATTAGAAGGTTTAACATTTAAAGATGTCAGTATCCCAAAGGTGAGTTCTAAATGTAATACAAACCCCATGTGTGCATATGTGCACGTGTGTACATATACATAAATTATCATGTGACGACATCATTTTAAGGGATACAGAAAAGATTCAAGGAATTTAGTAAGCTTTTTTGATTCTTAAAAACTTAGGAAATTTGAAGTAAAGTGTAAATTTCATTACCAGTAAAAGGATTCTATCAGAAGTATACATCATACTTAATGGTGAATTATGGAATAATTTATATTCAATTTAAGAAAAGATCCTTTACCTCAGGATCACTCACAAAGTTGCAGTAGATTCTGTTTCACTAAAGAAATGCTGATGGGATGACGCTGTGCAAGGTTCTGTGGTGGCGAATGAAATTAGACACCCTAGGTTTCACTTCTTCACTGAGGAAGGTCTGATGTCAAGCTAACTGGTGTGGCTGTTGGCGGTACCCCGCTCCTTCAGGGATGCTGATCTGGAGGCCTCTACTTCTGGATGAAGATCTTGCCTGTGTCTCGCCTCTCCATGGGGAAAACTCATAATACATCAGCTTGTTTCATTAGAGCAAACATAAGAAAAGACAGAGAAAGAGTTCAACAAGGAAGAATTCACATTCCTTTATAATCTAACATTAGAAGTGATATCCCATTACTTTTACTGTATTTTATTTCTAGCAGCGAATTACTAGTCCAAACTCAAGGGTTGGAGATTGCACAAGGGTGTGAATTCCAAGAGATTAGAAGCAATCTTGGAAGTCTGCTTAATAAAATAAGTATAACATCTGTTAAAATCAAAAGGAACAACAAAGATCAGATTATTTAAACTCTATGGCAAGACGCAATGTAGACAAGGAACAAGAGTGACTTTGTAAAGATAAAAGGACAAATTATAATGATAAAACAAAATTTTGGAAGTATGCTTACCTAATAACATGATACAAACAATATGTATCAATTTATAAGAAGTAAACTCACAAACACAATGGGTAACTAAATTTTAAACACACAGTTTTTACAAACTGATAAAGTTGGTGAAACAAAAATAATGATTATGTAGTAGATTTGAATATCAAGATTGACAAATTTTTATCAATGTAAATACTTAAAATTTTACACTCAGTTGATGTGGAAAAAAATTTGTAAGTACACACGCACATTTGGAAACTAAAATAGAACATAAACAGGTCAAATACTTAGTCATATAGTTTATTGTTCTCTGCTTATCAGATAATTTTGTGAGAACAAAAAAAGAGTAACTGAAAGTTACCCTATCTTAGGAAAGTAAGCATTATACATACAAATTTTGAGCAAATCAAAGAAGAAATTTAAATAATATTAATACTACGGACTAAACTTGAGTTATGCAAAGAATGTTGAAGTGAAATTTATTTCAGATAGTAGAAAAGAAGAAAGACTGAATTTAATTTATCACATACAGAATTAAAGGTTGGAAACTAGTGATCCTATCCATAAATGCAAAAAAAAACAAACAAACAAACAAACAAAAAAAACAAAAACCCCATAGTTTATAATATTTTACATCATTTTAGGATTAACAACATAGTAAAATGATGAGAAAGACCTTATGTAGATACCTTTCTTAATCTGAAAAAGGTATCTACATAATATCTTTTGGACAGATAGATAATCAGGAAATATTAGAAATTTTCTCTTTGAGATTTTGATTACTATAAGATTTGCTACTATCATTTTTATTCAACTTACATTGAAGAAAATAGCCATCACAGAAATAAGCTGACAAGATTTGTGAAGGAAACAAACTGTCATAATTTTCACATGCTATGTATGTGGATATAATAAATAAACAATAGAAAACTATTAGAATTAATAAGAGTTTAAAAATTGTTGCTAAATACAAAATGTGTAAGTATCAATCAACTGGTATCTTTTTCCTCTATACCAGCAATAAAAATTAAAAAAAGTATTTGTAATGTATACAAATACAAGTAAGATTACTCTGGGAAAAATTGCACAATTTTATTAACAAATATTAAATTAGACATTATTAGTGTTTTTATTTTATTTTTTATTTATTTATTTTTTTTTTTTGCAGTTTTTGGCTGGGGCTGGGTTTGAACCTGCCACCTTTGGCATATGGGGCCGGGGCCCTACTCCTTTGAGCCACAGGTGCTGCCCCCAGTGAATAGATATACCATGTTCATGGATAGAAAACTGAATTTATGTGTGTGTACCTGCATGCACGTGCCTGTTAAATTGATAAACTAATTCTAAAATTTGTATAGAAATACATTTCTATATCTAGAGCTATGAACCTGTTGATCAGACACCTTCACCATGCTAGAAGCTTCTTGAAGACTAGAAGAAGCTACAGCACAACTGAGCGTATTGGGAAAATTATTTCTTTAATGCTTTGCTTTGGAGACCTCCTTTAGTTGATTACTCTTTGTTAGAAAATTCAGTGTAAATTCTGTGATCCTTTTCTTACCTGGAATTAATCTGAAATTTGACAAATAGAAGGTCTGTATTTTCACAGCAGGGCTCGGAGTCCTTTAAGAATCTTAGTCTGGGTAGAAATGTGTAACCAGTGTTCTTCCTTTATGTTTTCCATCAGCCATTTGTTATGGGTCTGAGAAATATTTGCACTGGGTGCACGTGGATTTTCAAACCCTTGTTTCGCTTTTAAGGTGAATGACTGTGTTCAGGTTCTGTTGCTGATTAATCATAAAGTATTCAGTTGATAGCCTAACAATGGCCCACAAGTAGGGCTTTGATTATCTTTTTATTAGAGATCAATATTCCACACAAGGCAGCCCAACAATCAAGGGTGGAGGAAGGGCCACGTCTGTTGCCTTAGGCGGCCTACAAGCATGGGGGGGAAAGGGGGGAATTACGAACCAAAATCCCAGCCCAGCCTGAGTCTGGGACTGCTTTGTGACCTCCTCCTTATGCCCATGTCTACTCCATCACCAAGCCCCCGTGTGTTTCCCTCCTGACGTGTCTCAAGTCTGTGTCCCACCATCCCCACAGCCTCCGTTCAGCTTTCTCATCATTCTCTCAAACATTTAAAAGGGCATCCTAATCAATTTCCCTGTTTCTATTTCCTTTCCCCATTCCTTTCCCTAACCCATTCTCTACCCAGAATTCAATCATATTTAGAAAATTAAAAAAACAACAACAACAACACTCACAGACAATCATTTCTTGCTCATAGCTCCTGAGTAAATTTCCATTTCACCTCCAATGAAACCAAAACTAAACAACATGGATGGCCTCAAGGCTGCACGTGACCTGGTCACGGTCTGGGTCCTTAACCTTTACTCACACCTCTTTCTGTTTGGGTCATTATAGTCCAACCATTCTAATACGCTTTTATTTCTTCAAACATAACAAATTCTTTTTCATGTTAAGCCTGAAATTTTTGCCCAACTCCTGTTCATTTTCCAGATTCCACACCAAATGTCATTCCTTTTTTTTTTTTTTTTTTTTTTTACAAAGGATCCCCTTAAAATTCATATTGTTGCTTCCATTATCCTTTCTTGGGGTACTTGTTCTTTTCCTTTGTATCATTTATCATAATTTATAACTACTGTTTACTTATCTCATATTGTCTGAAATATCTCTTTCTCCCACTGGATTCAAATCTCCCTGAGGATATAAACTAAAAAAGATCATTTGTTTTTGCTTACCCCTGTGTATCCAGTATGCCCAGAAATAGTAGACAGTGAATACCTATTATTGAATTAATTAGTTAATCAGAGGAATTATTTGTGTGATCTCAGGCAAGTTACTTGCCTTCTCTTCCATCTAGCTTATCAAATTTATCTGATGACCTCCTGTTTTATACAATATTAATGGGACATCAACAGGTGCTTGTGTGAGAGAAAATGGCGTGATCTAGTTTATTTTTACAAGATCACCCTCACTGCTGTTTGAAGGATAAATTGTTAGGGTGGCAGAAAGAAGCAAACAGCCCTGGGAAGAACGTGGGGTAGCGGAGAATAAAAGTGGCATTAGATATGCCACCTGCTTTGTTAGTAGAATCAGTTAAATTCACTAATAAGCTGAATTTACTGATGAATTCAGAAAGGGAGTAACTAAGGAGTCAGAATATTGACTTGAACAACCCAGTGGACATTTATTTTGAGAAGGACAACATGGGCTGATCACGTTCGAAGGGCATGAGACTTTTGAAATGACGTCTAGACACCCCCGTGGATATGTCGAGTAAGGACTTCGATTGTCTCCACATATTCATTATCCTGGGACGTGCACTCTGTCCCTGCACTGGCTCTCCTGCTTCATCTTCCTCCACTCCAGACACACTGGCCTTCCCCTCTGTTCTTGAGAAAAGCCATTTTATTTTCCCCTAAAGATATTCTTTTTCTCCGGGATCATCACTGGGCTGGCTGCTTCTTCACATTCAGTTGGCACTGTCAAAGTCCTCTCCAGACAGCAGCCTCCCTGGGCCACACGTCTGAAGTATCTGCAGCTCGCCTCCATCTCCGCAGCAGCTCGCCACCTGCCTCTGCCCACGGTCAGATGTGTCCCTCTGTGTTTACTTGTTGGCTCCATCCCCACTTAGGGTAATATCTCCATGAAGGCAGAAACAGTGCCTGCTATGACAGCAGGCGATCGTGGGACGTGTTGCACATGAGAATCAACAAACACACAACCTGAAAACACCGGAGAAGTTGGCTGACCTTTCTGGGAGCCAGGTAGGCTGTTCTCCCGGAGAGGAGATGGCAGGAGCCAGAGCACATTTTGACAGATGCAGGAGCAACGAACCAGAGCTTCTCTGATTTATTCTGCGGCAGATGTTCTTTCTGTTCTCTGACCTCTGTCCTGGGGACAGCAATTTAGAAAATGAGGGGGTGGCAGCACATGATTATGCCACATACACTTATTTAATTGAAATGATCTCATTTTGTAATAGAGACTGCAGGCTGGGAGGGAGCCCTGAGCGGCAGCTGCTCTGCCCTCCCCGGGCTCTTCACCTGGACTCCGGGCTTAGGCTATTTCTTTATTTCTTTGCTAATCTCTCTCTCTCTTTCTCTCTCTCTGACCTCTTTGGCCTTTTTCTTGCCACTCCCTCCCCCCCCACCCCCCACCTTTGAGACTATTGTCTGCCTCTCCCAGCAGTTAAATTTTAATGATCCCTTCCTTCCGGCTCTCCTGATATTCTGTCTGTTTTACTTACATAAGTGCTGTTCCAGGCTCTGACTTCAGGCATCGTCCTGCCCAAAGCCTTGCACAGGGACGGCCTCAGCTAATGCTCACGGCCTACCTCCCTCCTTGCTCACCTGCATTCTCTAGCTCTGGAAGAGCATGGATTTGTATCGAGCTGCCTATTCCCTGTGATGTGTGTGAGATCTCCTCAGCCTGGACGAGCACTCAGTGGTCTGGCAAAGTTAAAGATCCCGCTCTCCACCCTTTCCAGAATTTCCATTTTCTAGGTCATTCTGTTGTCTTCTCGTTAGTTTTTATCCCTGCCCGCAAAGCATCTCTGGACTACCAGCTAATGCAGGAAAACAAGAACGGTTAACTTCTGTAGTGACTGGGAATTTCAATCACAAACACAGATGTTCAGATAATAAAATTTTCCTTTAATGCATTCAAAGATGTTCAAGCACATAGTTTATAGAGTCAAGTAAGCTCGATAATGTTTGCAAGAAAAACAGCAGCCTGTGTCACCTCTCTGACCTCTAGCATCACCTCAAAAAGGTGGCCACTTCCAACCCACCTGTCTCGCTGAATTTTCCTACAATTATTTAGGCCTCTACATCTTTCCAAAGAATACCTATATACTTCTATTTATTGATTTTTCCATTCTAGATGGTATCTAATGACTTCCTAATGTGTAAGGTGAAGATTTAGCTTCCTTGCAACACCCCCAACTCAGCCCTCCCCCCTTTCCTCAAAATAAATTTCTGTGACTCATGATCATTTTCTTCCTTGGAGAAATGTTTTCCCTGTACTTAATACATGGTCTCTTTGTAACCATTTAGATTTCTAAGTGGTGCTAACTCATGCATCCTCTCCCACCCTACCAGAAGGATTAGCTTCCTGCTAACACACTGAATGGTTTTTTCCATGAAGACATCTCCCAGGAGTGTTCTGCCTTCCTTCCCCGATAAGCTAGGCCTGTACCTCGCTGTTCCCGTGAGATTCTTCTTTATAGCCATCCTGGGAATTTGCTGATTCACATTTCTTTTTTGTCTTCTGGGTAGGATATTTCTTTCCTAGCATAAGGGCCAAAGGAAAGCTTTCCCTTCACTCCAAGAAAATTCAACTGAGAAAAGGTAGATTAATTGAAGAAAAGGCATTACAATTTGTTAATGTGGATGCAAGGAAGAAATGCAAGGACTACTCTACCCGCCACCCCCCTCCGACCCCTGATGGTATACAGAAGCTCATACACCAACTGGAGGGGACGGGAGAACGGCGGCATCGTTGTGGCAAAACAGTTTCTTGGAGGGGAGAAGGTGTGGCCTGGCTAGCCCAGGTGGTCTCGCTACACAGATGAGACCTCACAGGTAGCAGCCTCAGAAAGAATAGGTAGAACATGTTTCTTTCACACCTTTAATGGGTCAGACTCTGAGTTCATCTTTCCTAATATGGATAAGAAAAGACCCTGGAGAAAACCTGGCTGCTTTCATGTAAATCTTTTTCTACAAACGCAAATGTCCCCCTCCCCCCAAAGGTCACTGCACAAGGCCACTTGGGTTTGTTGGCCCCTCTGAATAACCATCTCATAATATGCTGAAGAAATACATTTCGTGGTAAAATATTTTGATTTCCTTCATGGAATCCATTTTCTTCCTCTTTCTTGGTTTAATTCCTCCTTGAATGGAGTTCATCTTACAACATAGCTTTCATGGCATGGGAAATAAAATTTTTAGAGCTTGTTTCTATGAAGGCATCAGTCTACCCTGTCACTTAATTGAGAGTTTGAGTACAAATAGGATTGTAGGTGAAAAATAATTGTTCCCATAATAATTTTGAATATGCTCCTTATTTTTTTCCAGATTCTTCTGTTGTTGAAAAACCCTTGTTTGAATTATCTCTCGCCATCTGTCTCAGGCTTAGCTTTGACTTATTGTCTGTCATGATTCTCTGGGTTTGTTGACAGCTCTCTTGCTGGAGTCCCCTGGGCATTGTCACACCATGGCACCAGGAGTGCTGTGACTTGGTACTGGGCTCATCTGGGAGAGCTGAGGACAGTGGGTCTTTCTCCACTGTGGCGCTTCACATCTAAGGGGACAGCAGTGTTCCAGAAAAGCAAGACCCTAGACACAATAGCAACATATTAGTCACTTGCTTGCATCCCATTTGCTGATGTCTCATTGGCTTGAACAAGTTTACGGCCAAGCCCAGGGTCAGTGTGAGAGATGGTTACACCTGGACTTTGGCACTGGGAGATACGATTGACCTGGCAACATTAGTGTGCCATTCTACAGCAGTCAACCCTCTGGTCCCAATGACACACATTCCTCCATGAGCAAAACATATTCATGACCCTTAAGGAGTCATCAAACTATCATATGGGGCTTGAAGTTCATGATTTTACTATCTGCGACCGTCTCAGATATGGATTAGCTCTGTGGATGTGTCTCTTTTTGATTCAGAAATGTGTGAATTAAAAAGAAATGCTATTGCCTTCCGGAGACCAGGATAGGATACCTGCAATGGACACTCCCATTGAAAAGGGGGAAGAGCAAGAACACAGAAGTCACTGGTCCATAGCAATTCTGAAATCTAGATGATCACGTGCCGTTAGGGGCCATGTCTGGGCACTGGAAATTGTCCTTGGCTAGCTCAATTTTGTCCCTTTGAAGTAGTGCTTTAATTCCCAGTTTTCCATTTTCTTGGTTCCACCTTCTGGGATTCTTCCCTCTGAAACATCTTTGATAAAACTAGGTCATATCATCTCCTAGGTGGTTCCTCAGCTTTTCTTGTTCTCAGAGGCACATTTCCTTTTTGAATGATTTCTGCCCCTGTTGGTACAAATTTGTACAACTCCTTCAAACACTTCGTGGGAAGGGGCGGGGGTGTCTGTGATCTGAATGTGATTCTCTCTACATCTTAAAAGCCACACCTGTGATTCTCTTTTAGAGAACCACGGGCCCTGTGAGCCAGGTTGCAGTGAGAACACTGTTATGAGTCACAGCAGTGCTTTTTTTTCCTAGCTAAGAAAGTCTACTAAGCTGGGGTCTCTCCAGCATCCTAACAACGGATCTACGAACACATTCTCTATTCACTCTTTACCCTGAGGCCATTTCTTATTTGGAGCGTCCTTTGCCAGCTAGAGAGCCTGAAAATGTGAAACCGTTTTATTTTCCAACCCAGTAAGTCTGGATTGGAAATTCTTCTTGCATACTGAATAGTTCTCTCTTTAGCTCATGTTATCTTCCTGTATCTAATCACACAGAACTAACAGAAGCCAACTGGCACTTTCAATATTCTGCCTAGGAATCTTATCTGCATTCATAGGTTAATTTGGTACGTTTTCTATTTTCTAGCCATTTTGCCACTTGTTTCACGACTATAAAACATGGGTCACCATCCTTTAAGGCCATTAGCAAGCTCCTGTCTGTCCAGCCAGCCTGCACTGGTGTCCCTGCCCAGAGCCAACAGGACATGTGTCAGGCCTTTGTGACAGCAGGGCCTTGTTTCCAGACCGCTTCCTGTTTTGGGTATCCATTGCTGCAAAGCAAAGCCCTCTGAAAGAGGGTAATGTATGTAGCTGTGAAAAGCACTGTACACATTTGAGGAATAATATTATCACTGTTATTTCAGAGGGCATACAATTTGAAGATGTAAGAGCTGCTGTTTTGTGTGAATGGGAGGCGAGTGAGTGCACACCACACTACTCAATACTGTTCACCGATTTTTGAAAAGTCCAGTTAGAAGCTTTCCAATCTTCTGTCTCAAACAAAACACATGCTGTAGGACAACTGAGAAGGTGACATTTTATTTTAAGATGTGACTTTAATTAGACAGATGATGAAAAGCACATTCACCTAGAGCTCAGGAAAGATGAGTTGGTTTGCCTTTGCTCCCGTGAGTGGGTTTTGGTAACAAATGTGAAGCTGGGGTTTCTAAGGGGTCTCCCAGAGGGGAGACCTGGGGAGGGGAGGGCTGCCTTGCTGCTCTCCAGTGTCCCCTCTGCTCTCATCTGTAACGTGGCAAGGTGAGCCCATCAGCTCTTCATCACGGCTCCTCACCTCCACCCTCAACCACAGAATGATTGGAGCCTTTGAACAAATCTTCTCCATCTGGCAGTTGGACTTACCATCAAAAGAAGACACAGTGTTAGTATTTGAGAAAATTCCTGAGACGATTTTTTTTTAAATAAAACATCTTGAGCTATTTTAGGTAAAGTAGCATGACAATCCCAAGAGTTTTATTTACTAATAAGTGTGATTCTAAAATAAACAAGTGGATGTAAATCATGTCCTTAAAATACCTATGTTGACCATCCTCAGAGATTAAAGTGATCCACATGGTTAATCCAGGTTCAAGTTAACGGCAGGCAAGAGTGAGTGTGGAATTCACAGGGTGAGTGTTGAGGAAAATGTTTACCTAAGCAAGGGTGTGTGTTTCCACAGGACAATCAGTGAATACACCTATATCTAAAGCTATTTAATAATTTATTTTTGTTTTCAGAGAAGCTTAGCACAGACAAGTTAGAAAACATGCACAAATTCCACAGGGATCAGCTGAAAATCTCTCTGGAGACATGAAAGTAGAAAGCATATTTTCTGCTCCAAAATGAATTCAACTCCAAATTGACAGTGAAATTTAGTAGTGAGTCATTTCATTATTTATCAGATGGTTATAACTTATCAGATGAAGACTCAAATTCAGAAATGGAAAGATTCATATCACCTCCAAGAACTTTTTAAAATTTAACATCAGATTAAACAACAACATTTATAATAGTTGAGAGTTCTCTTTTGGGCTGTAACACTAGAAAAATATATAATCTTGGTCAAAGAACTTAATTCCACTGAGCTTTCTCTTTATACACTATAGAAGGATAAAAGATAATAAATAGGAAGGTATTTTGTGAGGTATAAACTGCTATTAAAGTTTGAGAGCTTATTTTCACTTAGTGTTATTGCAACTTATGTCTCTTTGTTGAAGACTTCTTAAATAAACACACTGGAATTAATGGTAAGCAAGTTTTTTATTCCATACCCACTGAGTTATTTTGAAAAATTGCTGGATACTTATTTGTTTTATCTATTCCTAATATATAGCATATAATGTTACATATATTTCATCATATTATGCTAATTATATTAATGTATAACACATATTAGTATAAATATTATAAAATATATGGTATAATATATAGATGCATAATACAACCACATGTATTGATTTATTACACATATGAACATAATACATACGATAGTGTATATTTATTATATATTATATTTAATATGTTTTTATATAGAAATTATTATAACTTTTTTTTATTAAATCATAGCTATGTACATTGGTATGATCATGGGGCATCATACATTAGTTTCACAGACCGGTTGACACGTTTATATCACACTGGTTAACATAGCCTTCCTGGCAATTTCACAGTCATTGTGTTGATACATTTACATTCTACATTTACTAAGTTTCACATATACCATTGTAAGATGCACCATAGGTGTATTCTCACCAATCCCCCTCCTTCCACCCCCCTCCCCCCTCCCTCCCCTCCCTTTCCCACTTCCCCCTATTCCTAGGTTGTAGATATAACTTTTAAAAAATATACTATATTGAAAATATTTTGCACTTTAAAAAATAATTTTCATAAACTTGACTTTAAGTGTAGGTGTAATAGCTAAGGTTCTCCAATGCTCAGATTTTCATTATTTCCATTAGTTGCTCATTTAATGTATTTTATTTATTTATTTATTATTTTTTTTTTTTAATTTATTTTTATTGTTAAATCATAGATGTGTACATTAGTGCAATCAAGGGTACAATGTGCTGGTTTCATATATGATCTGAAGTATTCTCATCAAACTGTTCAGCATAGCCTTCATGGCATTTTCTTAGTTATTGTGTGCAGACATTTGTATTCTGCATTTAATACGTTTCACCTGTACCCATTCTAAGATGCACCATAAATATGGCCCCACCCATTACCCTCCCTCCACCATAACCTCCCCCCTCCCTTCCCCTTCCTTGGCCCTTTACTCATAGTCCTTTGCTATTGTTGGGCTATAGCCTTCATGTGAAAGCTATAGTTTAGCTTAATAGTAGAGCTGAGTACATTGGATACTTTTTCTTCCATTTCTGAGATACTTTGCTAAGAAGAACATGTTCCAGCTCCATCCATGTAAACATGAAAGAGGTAAAGTCTCCATCTTTCTTTAAGGCTGCATAGTATTCCATGGTATACATGTACCACAATTTGCTAGTCCATTTGTGGGTTGATGGGCACTTGGGCTTCTTCCATGACTTGGCAATTATAAATTGGGCTGCAGTAAACATTCTGGTACAGATGTCTTTGTTATATTGTGACTTTTGGTCTTATGGGTATAAACCTAGTAAAAGAATTATAGGATTGAATGGCAGGTCTATTTTTAGATCTCTAAGTATTCTCCAAACATCCTTCCAGAAGGAATGTATTAGTGTGCATTCCCACCAGCAGTGTAGAAGTGTGCCCTGTCCTCCACATCCACGCCAACATTTCTGGTTTTGGGATTTTGTTATGTGGACTACTCTTACTTGGATTAGGTGATATCTCAAAGAAGTTTTGATTTGCATTTCTCTGATGATTAAGAATGATGAGCTTTTTTTCATGTGCTTGTAGATTTTGCATCTGTCTTCGTTAGAGAAGTTTCTCTTTAAGTCCCTTGCCCACCCTGAAATGGGGTCACGTGTTCTTTTCTTGCTAATAAATTTGAGTTCTCTGTGGATTCTGGTTATTAGACCTTTATCGGAGGTATAACTTACAAATATTTTATCCCATTCTGAGGGCTGTCTGCTTGCTTTACTCACTATGTTCTTGGCTGTGCAGAAGCTTTTTAGTTTGATCAGGTCCCA
>CAUYPK010002038.1:0-11949 GCA_963574355.1 Loris lydekkerianus | reverse complement strand
AGTCCTTGACTGTTTGTTCGGCTTGGTTGTTGTTGGTATATATAAAGGCTACAGATTTATGGGTGTTGATTTTTTAGCCTTAGACATTGCTGTATTCCTTGATCACTTCTAAAAGTTTTGTAGTAGAATCCCTAGTGTTTTCCAGATATACGATCATATCATCTGCGAAGAGTGAAAGTTTGATCTCTTCTGACCCTATGTGGATACCCTTGATCACCTTTTCTTTTCTAATTGCAATGGCTAAAACGTCCATTACAATGTTAAAGAGCAATGGAGACACTGGGCAACCATGCCTGGTTCCTGATCTAAGTGGAAATGATTTCAGTTTAACTGCATTCAATATGATATTGGCTGTGGGTTTGCTGTAGATGGCCTCTATTAGTTTCAGAAATGTCCCTTCTGTACCCATTTTCTTAAGTGTTCTGATCATGAAGGGATGCTGGATATTATCAAAAGCTTTTTCTGCATCAATTGAAAGAATCGTATGGTCCTTATTTTTTAGTTTGTTTATGTGTTGAATCACATTTATAGATTTACGTATATTGAACCAGCTTTGAGACCCTGGGACAAATCCAACTTGGTCGTGGTGTATAATTTTTTTGATGTGTTGTTGGATTCTGTTTGTTAGGATCTTATTAAGTTTTTTTAGCATCAATATTCATTAGTGATATTGGCCTATAATTTTCTTGTCTTGTTGGGTATTTCCCTGGTTTGGGGATCAAGGTGATGTTTGCTTTGTAGAATGTGTTGGGTATAAAAATTTTTATTTTTGTCTGAAATTCAAATTTAACCAGTTATCTTGTATATTACCTGGTAACTTTGCATCATTATTTTTAAGCCACAAGTTCTACCCACCTCTGTGGGCTATTTGTCAGTTCAGTTTTGTTTTTTATTTTTACTTTTAATTTTTTTATATTAAATAATAACTATGTACCTTAATGCAATTATGGGGTACAGTGTGCTGCTTTTATATATAATTTGGAATGCTTACATCAAAGTGGTTAACATAGCCTTCACCTCAGCTTGGCGTCCGTAGTATAGTGGTTACAGCACCAGCCACATACACCGAAGTTGGCAGGTATACATATACCATAATTTATTAATCCGTTCATGGGTCGATGGGTACTTTGGCTTCTTCCATGACTTGACAATTATGAATTTGGCTGCAATGAACATTCTGGTGCAAATATCTTTGCTATAAAACTATTTCTGGTCTTCTTGATATATACCTAGTAGATGAATTGCAGGATCCAGTTTTTAAAGACTTTGCTATTTTATTTACATCCTTCTGAGATCTGGGAAGAAGTTATTTGCTCTGTAATTATAGTGTTTGCCATGCTAATTAGGATGAGATACACTTATTCTCAAATCAAGGCTGAGTTCTTCCTATCCTCTTTCTCTCCAGCTCTAAGCTGCTTCTCCTTTTAGTTTTGTGGCCAGAAATCACCCACTTTCTTGATTCCTTCCACTTTATGTTTAGAAGGATCTTAGTCCTGGTGTTCTTTCTTACTGCATTCCCTGGTTAATCTTTGTGGTTTGCTCAGAGAATGCAACACATTTTAATCCTAGTGTAATACACAGCACCTTCTCTCTCCCCTTGAATAGTTTGAAATTCAATCTTGATTTTGATAACCCTATGAAATTGTTAATGATGGTGTCTGGAAAGGAAATGCTGATACATGCTATCACATGGATGAACCTTGAAGACATTTTATATTGATTGAAAAGTCACAAGAGGACAAATCCTATGTAATTCCACTTATATGAAGTGACTAGAGTAGCCAAATTCAGAGACAGAAAGTAGAATGGTGTTGGCTGGGGGGCTGGGTAGAAGGAGGAAAGGGTGGTTATTATTAATAGGTACATATTTTTAGTTTGGGAAGATGAAAAATGTTGTGAGTGATGGTGCTAGTTGCACATCAGTATGAATGCACTTGATGCCACTGAACCGTACACTTAAAAATGGTTAAAATGGCAGATTTTATGTTATTTATATTTTATCATAATTTTAAAAAGTGATGCATAGCCAATTATCTAGTCCCCGTGCAGTAGCAAATGACCCTGGGGCAGGAGGGTACCTAGAAGGTTAGTTCTATAATTTACCAATTTTATAGAGGATAAGCAGCCACAGGTTAATTATTTTGTTAAAAATTATAAATCTTGTTAAAAGAATTAGGATTTGAATTTAGGCAGCGTGTGTTCAGATGCTGGGTTTTTAATTACTATGTCGTACTATCCACAACAATGAGGAAAGGATCATGATTCTTTTCTATTGACTGATATTTAACATAGAATAGGTATTAAATAAATAGTAGGTATTCAGCACTGTATAATAATTTGTGAGAATTTTCTGAGAGCCTGTTCTGATAATAATTGATATTCTTCAGTTCTTTCTTTGTGAAAATGGAGCTTTGTATCTCTACTGCCTAATGTTTTTATACATAGCAGAAGCCCATTAGATGTGATTTAATTGAATTAATATAAAACTATATATATGAGAAGACAAATCCTTATTTCACCTTTTTTTTTGTAGTAATCTTTTAAGTTTGATAGAAGAAAACAGTAGAACAATGAAACAATCCTTTTACTTAGCCAAATTTAATTAACAGCTTTTTAAATTATTTTTAATTTAACAGCTAATTTAAATTATTTTTCATCTTTACTTCCTTTTCTAGAGTGGAAATTCCATTCATGTGGTAAAATGGACTTATTGTGGCTCAGGAAATTTGCAGTCCTACTCTGGAAAATTTTTCTTATAAAGGTAAGTAGATGTATCTGTTGGAAATGATTGTAAAGGTTAATAAAGCCAATGGGAAATTTTTAAAAAGCACCTTAACTTCATTTTAGTTTATGGTATTTTTATTGTTGTTGTTCCAAGGCTGAGGGTAGCACTTTTAAATCTGAAGAATACTGATAGGGTGAATTAATGGAATGAATAATGAAATGTAGAAAAGGGTGAGAAAGACAAGCTAGGAAACCCTTCTCATTATAAAATGAAGCAGAATAATATACTGTATATACTCGAGTATAAGCCAAGTTTTTTCTGCACAAAATTTGTGCCAAAAAACCCGAACTCGGCTTATACTTGGGTCATACAGGTTATTGATTCGATGCGTGCGCACCTAATCAAATGCACATAGTCTCCAGTCGTCTTCTGCCATCTGCTTGAGGGGGCAGTGCTTCAGCTCAGTCCACAAGTCGCGGCTGAGCTGAAGAGGTAGGCAGCTGAACTGAACTGTATTCCACTGAACTATTTAACCCACAACTATATAACCCATAGCTTGATTACCTGTTAAGCTACGGTTTTCTGCACTTTATTTAAAGTTGTAAAGTTGTTCTTGCTAGTTTACAGTTTTTCTTTAGCAATAAATATTGAAAAGCATTTAACCTACTGATTCCTCAATTATTGTAATTGTTTTGGGTATATATTTTTATTTTTGAAATTTACCAGTGGCTGCTGGATTTTCCACCTCGGCTTATACTCGAGTCACTAAGTTATCCCAGTTTTTAGGGTAAAATTAAGGGGGTCGGCTTATACTTGGGTTGGCTTATACTCGAGTATATATGGTAAGTGTGTATTGTATGTTGTATGTACACACAGGAGTATAAGTATACACATAAACACACACACACTTTTAGGTTAATTAATACAATCCTTTTGTTTCTTTTGCAGAGGCGGAAACTAATCGGTTTAGTTGTGGAAATTGGACTGACATTTTTACTTTTGGCATTCGTTTTGCTGAATCGTACATTAATACATAAGAAGTTTCATAATGCTTCCACTTTTGATCCTCTTCCTTTGATACTACCTGCTCTCACTAATACTTCACTTGTATATGAGTTGGTTTACGTGCCTTCTGGAAGTGATGTGGCAAAAAATATTACTGAGATGGTGAAAAGGGACTTAAATTTCAATTTTAAAGGTTAGCAAACAAATCTCTAATATCTAAAAGTTTTCTGTAGAATGTATTATTAACTTTTTAGAAGAGTCATGCTTTAGTAACTTTCATAATTTATGCATTAATCTCCTAAATATGCAGTATGGATTTTGTTAAATAATTTGACATATGTTTATGGTATAATCATTCTTGTAATATAATATTTAAAATTAAATGACTGAGTTCCTATCTGGTTCTTTAACTCTAAATCTTCTTTTTCACATGGATTATGCTTCTTGAACTACAGTAAATACCTGATAGTGTGCCAAGGGGACACCAAGCCTCAAGATGAATCAGATATTTTTTCTGAGTACATAAACTTTATTTGAGGTCATTAATTTTAAACATTTTATAAAAACATTATTTAAGTGTGATATATGAATACATTTGAAAAGAAAATTTAAAAATTAGAAATATACAACGAAATGCTGACCTTCTTAACTTCTTACTCCTGATTCCTTTCTCTGTGATTTCTCTTCTCTAATGACACCATTAGAAATTTTTGGGAAGGGATCAAGATGGCTAACTAGATGTAGGTAGTATGTGCCTCCACCACTGAAGGGAACCAGAATAGTAAGTAGACACATTTTAAATTGATCATCTGGGAGCACTTAAGATTCACCATAGAAGTGACAGGAAGCACCAAAAGTTAGTA
Organism: Loris lydekkerianus; assembly: GCA_963574355.1. Taxonomy (NCBI): domain Eukaryota; kingdom Metazoa; phylum Chordata; class Mammalia; order Primates; family Lorisidae; genus Loris; species Loris lydekkerianus. Next base: position 7,356 of record CAUYPK010002038.1, on the reverse strand, counting down.
AGCAGAGGGTTTAAGGAAGCTTGCCTGGCTGGGGACTGGCTGAAAGCCAGGAAAACTCCTGGATGCAGGGAAACAGTAAGACAAAACCCCCCAGGACTCCACGTTCTGAAGTGGGGTTTTACTATTTTGGGTATGGGAGAACCCCTTGATCTGTGCAGGAGTTGGGCCTAACATAGATAGCTGCTTAGAGATTGTGCAAAGACATTGCTTCAGAAAAGGAATCTCTATGGAATGCCACGGATATCAGAAACTAGAGTAGCTTCAGCTGGGTGTTGTTCAGAGACCCTAGATACTGGGGATCTACAGACATGGCTCCTGCCACTGCACGGCTCCAAGAAGGGAGAGGAAAGGGCAGGTACTGCCACGCCCTCCTGACCTCCCTAGCTTGGGCTGCTGTTGAGACTGAGACATGAATAGACCACACTCTGCACAACTTCTGGCCAACAGTGCTTGTCGGGGAGGTTCATCCTGTCTGATCATAGGCTCAAGACACAATTTTGAGAGTTTAACATTGGGTAGCACTCAGGCTGATACGGTTGCCGGACCCACCTGGTTGAGAAGAGACATGGAAACCAGACGTTTCCTGTACTATCTAGGTGAGTACCCATTGTCCTGATATGGGCTGCTATGAGACCAAGCTGTGAGCATATCATGCTCACAATAGCTTCTTGCTCATGCTGCTTGCTGGAGACAGGCCCCACCCACTCTGGTCACAATTCCACAGCGTATGCCATTTTGAGAGTTTAATATTGAGCTTGACAAATATACCCAGACCAGGCCCAGGTTGACACTACTGAAGCTACATCTCAACTGAGGAGGGAGGAGGAAACTGAGAACTCCTTTACACTCCTGGGACTGTGATGTTTCCATTGCTGTGCTGTAGGCTTCTGTGAGAAAAAGACTTAAGCAGATCATATTCCCCTCAGACCTTCATGACAGGTGTTTTGAAATAATCCATTCACACACACACACACACACACACACACACACAAATAAAAAAGAATGTGCAAAGCCATCTAGACATATGAGACTGTATAAAGTGATCAGTATTCCCAAGGGGGAAGAGATAGCAAAAAGTTTAAAAAACCTATTTAAGGAAATAATCAATAAAAACTTCCTAGTTAGCAAGAGAGATAGGCATCCAGATAGAGGAGGCCCAGAAGTCCCCAAGAAAATTCATTGCAAAAAGGACTTCATCATGGCATATTATAATCATGATGAGCAAAGTCAAAGGGAAAGAACTTTAAAATTAGCAAGGGAAAATTGCCTAGTTACTTACAAAGGAAACTCCATTACACTTTTCAGCAGTAAGATTACAGGGCGGAAAAAAAAAAAAAAAAAAAAAAAGATGGCATTTTCAAAGTACTGAATTAAAAAAATCCTTGTCAGCCAAGAATTTTATAAATTTTATAGCCTTCCAGAGTTATTTTTATCAAGGAAGGAGAAATAGTCTTTCCCAGACAAGTGAACACAGGGAGTTTGTCACTACCAGAATGGCCCCACAGTAAATGCTCAAAGAACACAGAAACAAAAGGTTCATATTCACTATCATGAAAACACATGGAAATATAAAACTTACAGGTCTTACAAAACAATCAAACAAAGGGGGAAGGTAAAGGAATCAAATGGCATCATGACAGAATTTCATCAAACAGATAAAAAGACAAAAAACAAGAGAATTTAGAAATTAGTTAGAAAACAATAACATGACAGGAACAAAGCCTTGCATGTCAATATTAACCCTGAATTTAAATAAATGTTCCACTTGAAAGATACATGTGTTGGCAGGATGAATAAGAAGATACAATTCAGCTATAAGCTACTTCAAAGAAACTCACCTTACTATAAAGACATGTATAGACTGAAAGTAAAGGGGTGAAAAAAGTATTCTGTGTTAACAGAAAACAGAAATGAACAGGAGTAGTGATATTTTCATGATAAAGTATTTACATGAAAAAATAGTAAAAAAAGAAAAAGATCATTACTTTAAAAGAGGTTTATTCTTTTTTTTTTTTTTTTTTTTTAATTTATAGGGACAGCTCCTGTTTCCTTCCAAAGAATGTAACTTGGTTTAAAGAAGAAAGGACTTAGGCTTCTTTGTGCTGGGCACAACCCTTTGGTCTTAGGCATTATATAGACTTCACAGTTATAACACGATCTTATGCAGTATTCACACCACATCCTGGAACAAATGGGGGGGAAGATGTGGTAGGCCAAGTAAAACCTTTATTTATATAACATCAGGTGATAAAAGTCACAAGTGTTAATAATTTAGCCGACGACCTACTATGTACAAAGTTACTGAGCCAGAGATACAAAGATGTGTAAGACAGACGTATTTCCTTGGAGTGCGTGACCAAGGCAGGGAGAAAAACATTTAAGTACCAATAACTACTACTGTGATATATGTTTCAAGGAAGAAATTTAGGTGCCTGTGAGAGTATGTAATATTTATACTTATAGTGTTAGTAGAGTAAACACCCCTACCCTTCCCTTTCCTTCATCTTTCTTTCTCTGTTTCTTCCTGGTAGTCTCACTATGTTGCCCCAGGTAGAGTGCTATGGCGTCACAGCTCACAGCAACCCCTAACTCCTGGGCTTAAGTGATTCTCTTGCCTTGGCCTCCCAAATAGCTGGGACTATAGGTGCCCACCACAATGCCCGGCTATTTTTTGCTTGTAGTTGTTGTTGTTTGGCAGGCCCAGACTGGATTTGAACCTGCTAGCTCTGGTGTATGTGGCTGGCACCCTAGCCGCTGAGCTACAGGCACTGAGCCAACACCCTTTTTTCTTGAGGGAAGTCTAGATGTTATCAAATGAAAGATTTGTGCCATGATGTTTTTGTTTTTGCATCCATGTGAATATTCTTTTTTTAAAATTTTATGTTCATGTGAGAGTACAAACAACCAAATCACAATATTTGAATTTGTTAGGTAGACTCTGTCTTGTGGTTAGGTCCTGCCCTCAGAAGGTGTGCCATACACCTCTACATTGTGCTCATTCAGTGGGAGCACCGGAAACTCCCCTCTCCTCTCCTCCTACTCTCATTCCCCATTCCCTGACTTGAATTGAAATGAATTTTTCTCCTATGTGGGCATGAAATATATCGTCTACTGGTTTTGTATTAATATTGTGTATATTGGATATTTGCTTTTCCATTCTGGTGATACTTTACTGAGAAAAATGTGTTTCAATTCTATCCTTATTTTCTGAAGTCACCATATTTTTTTATGGCTGAATAGTATTCCATGCTATGCGTATGCCACAGTTTCTTAATCCATTCCTTTGTTGATGGGAATTTAGGTTGCTTCCTCATCTTGGTGATTGTAAATTGAGCTGCAATAAATAATCTAGTGCACATGCCCTTATGATAAAATGATTTTTTTTTCTTCTGAGTAGATGCCTAGTAGTGGAGTTGCAGAGTCAAATGGGAGATCTATTTGAGTTCTATGAGAATTCTCCATACGTCCTTCCCAAGAGGCTGTATTAGTTTGCAGTCCCACCAACAGCATAAAAGTGTTCCTTTTTCTCCACATCTGTGCCAGCATCTGCAACTTTGGGATTTTGTCATGTGTCATTTTGTAATCTTACTGAGGTTAGGTGATATCTCAGGGTGGTTTTGATTTGCATTGCTCTGATGATTAGGGACTATGTGCATGTTTTTATATGTTAGCCATTTGTCTGTCTTCCTCAGAGAAGTTTCTGTTCACGTTTCTTGCCTAGTGGGATTGTTTGCTCTTTTTCTGTTGATTAATTTGAGTTCTCTATAGATCCTAGTTATTAAGCCTTTGTCAGGTTTATAATATGCAAATATCTTTTCCCATTCAGAAAGTTGTCTATTTGCTTTGATTATTGTGTTCTTAGTTGTGCAGAAACTTTTCAGTTTAAGTAAATCCCATTTGTTTATTTTTTTGTTGTTGCAATTTCCATGGAACTCTTCATAAAATCTTTCCACAGACTGACACCTTCAGTTTTCCACATACTTTCTTATAGGATTTTTATTATGTTATGCCTTAGATTTAAATTTTTTCTCCACTTTGAATCAATTTTTATTCAGGTGAAGGGTACAGGTTAAGTTTTTGTCTTTTATATGTGATTATTCAGTTTTCCTAGTGCCATTTATTGAGTAGGGATTTTTTTCCCCCAATGTATGCTTTTGTTGGGTTTATCAAAGATCAGATGGCCGTAAGAGATTGATGTCATCTTTTGGTTTTCTGTTCAGTTCCAAATGTCTATGTCTCTTTGTGCCAATACCTTGCTGTTTTTTTTTTTTTTTTTTTTTTGTTGGTGTGTGTGTGTTTGTTTGTTTGTTTTTTGCTGGGGCTGGGTTTGAACCTGCCACCTCCGGCATATGGGGCTGCGCCCTACTCCTTTGAGCCACAGGTGCCACCCAATACCTTGCTGTTTTGATCACTGTGAACTTGTAAAATAGCCTAAAGTCTGGTAGGGTGATGCCTCAAGCTTTGTTTTTATTACTGAGAATTGCCTTGGCTCTATGGGTTTTTTTCTGGTTCCATATGAAACCAAGAACTATTTTTTCCAGTTCTTCAGAATATGATGTTGGTATTTTAATGGGATTGAATTGATTTGGTAGACTGCTTTGGAAAGTGTAGACTTTTTTTTTTCTTTTTTGTTTTTAGTTTTTCTTACTAAATCATAAAGAGGTAGATCATGCATACATTAATATATTTATGGGATACAATGTGGTGATTTCATATACAATTTGGAATGCTTACATCATACTGGTTAATATATCCCTCACCGCATTTACTTAATTATTGTGTTAAGACACTTATACTCTATACTTAATAGATCTGACATGTACCCTTGCAATATGCACCATAGGTGTTGATCCCAGCATTCACTCTCCCTCTATTTGACCTCCCCTCTCCCTTCACATCCTCCCTGGGCCATAGTTGTGATCTATTCTTCATATGAAAATGTGAGTGATTATAAATTGGTTTCATAATAGTACTGAGTACACTGGATACTTTTTCCTCCATTCTTGAGATACTTTACTAAGTAGGATATGTTCTAGCTCCATCCATATAAACATAAAAGAGGTAAAATCTCCATTTTTAAGGCTGCATAACATTCCATGGTTTACATATACCACAATTTATTAATACATTCATGGGTCGATGGGCACTTGGGCTCCTTCCATGACTTGGCTGTTATGAATTGAGCAGCAATGAACAGCCTGGCAGCATGGTGCTGGCACAAAAATAGAGAGGTAGATGTATGGAACAGAATTGAGAACCAGTAACTTACTGTAATTTGATCTTTGATAAGCCTATCAAAAACATTCATTGGGGAAAAGATTCCCTATTTAACAAATGGTGCTGGGAGACCTGGCTGGCAACTTGTAGTAGACTGAAACTGGACCCACACCTTTCACTGGATAAAAGATTTAAACTTAAGACATGAAACTATAAAGATTCTTGGACAGAGTGCAGGGGAAACACTTGAAGAAATTGGCCTGGGAGAATATTTTATGTGGAAGACCCCCTGGGGAAATTGAAGCAACACCAAAAATACATTACTTGAATCTGATCAAACTAAAAAGCTTCTGCACAGCCAAGAACAAAGCAAACAGACAGCCCTCAGAATGGGAGAGGATATTTGCCAATTATCTTTCTGACAAAGGTTTGATAATCAGAATCCACAGATAACTCAAACTTATTAATAAGAAAAGAACAAGTAATCCCATTTAATTGTGAGCAAGGGACTTGAACAAAAGATTCTCTGAAGAAGATAAGTGCATGACCTAAAAACACATGAAGAAATGCTCCTCATCTTTAATCATCAGAGAAATGCAAATCAAAACCACTTTGAGATATCGAATAACTCCAGTAAGAGTGGCTCACAAAATCTCAAAACTACAGATGTTGGCATGGCTGTGGAGAAAAGGGAAAACTTCTGCACTGCTAGTGGGAATGCAGGTGAATACGTCCATTTTGGAAAGAAGTTTGGAGAATACGCAGTGATCTAAAAGTAGACCTGCTGTTTGATCGTGCAATTCCTCTACTAGGAGTATATTCAGAAGACCAAAAATCACTTTATAACAAAGATGTTTGTACCATATTGTTCATTGGAAGTGTATAGACATTTTAACAATGTTGACTCTTCTCAGCCAGGAGCAGGGTGTGCTCTTCCATTTGTTTATAACTTTTGCTATTTATTTTTTTTAAAATTTTAATATTAAATCATAGCTGTGTACATTAATGAGATCATGGGGCACCAGACGCTGGTTTTATAGACCATTTGACATATTTTCTTTCTTTCTTTCTTTTTTTTTTTTAATTGTTGGGGATTGAGTGAGGGTACAATAAGCCAGGTTGCACTGATTGCATTTGTTAGGTAAAGTCCCTCTTGCAATCATGTCTTGCCTCCAGAAGGTGTGGCACACACCAAGGCCCCACCCCTTCCTCCTTCCCTCTTTCTGCTTTTCCTTCCCCCCCCCTCATAACCTTAATTGTCATTAATTGTCCTCATATCAAAATTGAGTACATAGGATTCATGCTTCTCCATTCTTGTGATGCTTTACTAAGAATAATGTCTTCCAATTTCATCCAGGTTAATACGAAGAATGTAAAGTCTCCATTCTTTTTTAAATAGCTGAATAGTATTCCATGGTATACATATACCACAGCTTGTTAATCCATTCCTGGGTTGAGGGGCATTTAGGCTGTTTCCACATTTTGGCGATTGTAAATTGAGCTGCAGTAAACAGTCTAGTACAAGTGTCCTTATGATAAAAGGATTTTTTTTTTCCTTCTGGGTAGATGCCCAGTAATGGGATTGCAGGATCAAATGGGAGGTCTAACTCGAGTGCTTTGAGGTTTCTTCATACTTCCTTCCGGAAAGGTTGTACTAGTTTGCAGTCCTACCAGCAGTGTAAAAGTGTTCCCTTCTCTCCACATCCATGCCAGCATCTGAAGTTTTGAGATTTTGTGAGGTGGGCCATTCTCACTAGGGTTAGATGGTATCTCAGGGTGGTTTTGATTTGCATTTCTCTAATATATAAGGATGATGAACATTTTTTCATATGTTTGTTAGCCATTCATCTGTCTTCTTTAGAGAAGGTTCTATTCATGTCTCTTGCCCATTGATATAAGGGATTGTTGGCTTATTTTCATATGGATTAATTTGAGTTCTCTATAGATCCTAGTTATCAGGGTTTTGTCTGATTCAAAATATGCAAATATCCTTTCCCATCGTGTAGGTTGTCTCTTTGCTTTGGTTGTTGTCTCCTTAGCTGTACAGAAGCTTTTCAGTTTAATGAAGTCCCATTTGTTTATTTTTGTTGTTGCAATTGCCATGGCAGTCTTCTTCATGAAGTCTTTCCCCAGGCCAAT
>CAUYPK010002037.1:0-43671 GCA_963574355.1 Loris lydekkerianus | reverse complement strand
CAGGAGCTTACAACAATTTGTGTCTACATCCCACTGACCAGAAGTTTGTCCATTATCTATACTTAGAGGCAAGAGAAGCTGGAAATGTTTTCCCTGGGTGATTTACTATCCTAAAATAGTGTGGGGACGCCTTTCTTAATGAAGAGGGGAGTGTGGAAACTTGGGGGGCAGCTAACAGCCATGGCTGCCACCTGAATTTGCTGGTCCATGTGTCCGTTCACCCTGCAGCCAGTCCCGACCACTGCCCATTGTGAGCTCACCGCTCTCCTTCAAGCCTGCACAGACATTTGTGAGGTCAGAACTAAAGGCTTAGGCAGAAAAGGTTCCAGTGGCTGGGTGGGTAGCAGATCTGCCTGGCTCTGGGACCTGTACTGCTTTGTTCCAAGGCACTTCCATGAGCCCCCTCCAGGAAATAGTTGAACTGTGCCCCCCACTCATCTCTGCGCCTCATGGAACCTTGTTCAGGGCCTGTTTACTCATGACAGTTCACATGGTTTCTACAGATTCAGTTTTACTAATTTCTGATTAATACGAGGGTATACTTAAGTGACAGTGTTTGCATTTGTTAGGTAAAGTCCCCGTCATAGTTGTGTCCTACACCCAGGAGGTCTGCCGTGTACCCTTACGTTGTGCCCGTTCCCTGGGAACACACCACTTCCCCACTCTTTCCTCTCTTCCCCCTAACTTAGAGTTTTTCCCTTTTTTCCCGTGTATTAGCTCATGTACTGCTTCATATTAGTATTGAGGACATTGATACTTGCTTTTCCATCCTTGCTATAATCTACTAAGAAGAATGTATTTCAGCTGCATCCAGGTTAATACAAAAGGTGTAAGCTCTCCACCTGTTCTGTGATTGAATAGTACATTGTGCTCCACATAGACCAGACTTCAGGGTCCGTTCATGGGTTGTTGAACATTTAGGTTGTTTCTGCATCTTGGCGGTTGTCACTTGAGCTGTGATGAGCCATCTAGTGAAAATATACTTATAATAAAATAATTTTTGTTTTGAGTAGATGGCTAAGAATGGGATCGTAGGACCTAGTGTGAGGTCTAGTTTGACTTCTTTGAGGATTCTCCCTGCTATTTTCATAGAGACTGTATTAGTTTGCATTCCCACCAACAGTGTAAAACTCTTTCCTTCTCTCCCCATCTGGTCAGCATCTGCAGCTTTGAGACTTTGGGATGTGGGGTTTCCTCACTGGACATTGATGTTTTAGTATAATACACAAAAACTAAGTCATATTGGATTGAAGACTTAAATGATAAGAGCTAACTTGAAAACTCCTAGGATTAAACATCAGAGGAAGTCTTCAGGAAAATGTGTGCCCTGATATTTCCTGCTGGTGGGGCCTGAGGGATAAAACCTAATATTGTGACCCTTGTGTGGAAAAGTGTTGGCCTCAGGGGACAGGGAGAGATCTGAATGCCTCTTTGACTTTGAACAGGCCCGAGACTTGGAGGCAGTGATTAGGACTGTGGCTGTTGCCTCAGCCCCAGAGGAGGCTCAGCACCCCCAGCATAGGACCCCCCCTTCTCTTTAGCCCCTTTCTGTTTCCCTTCCATGTGTTCTTTCCAGGCGGGTGTCAGGACCCACAGGACAGCCTGTAAGTGTTCATGTTCTGTTTTCAATGGGTGATCTCAAGATGTATAAAGAAAAGTTAGGGAATTTCTCTGCTAACCCCGGGAAATTCACAGAGGAATGTGACTATCTGGCTATTGTCTTTATTTGACCTAGAACGATGTGTGTGTCTTGCTCCCACATTGATGTTTGTAGATGAGAGAAACAGGATTTGGGCAGCTGGTCAGGTCTCAGGGGACCAACTCCATGCCCTAGTGCAAACTCCTATCTAGAAATCAAACAGTTCAAGGGGGTGCAGGGTGGAATCACCAACTGGGTCAAAGGGGATCCCATCTGTGCAACCACATGCTAGTATCTTTTATAAGGACACGGAAGCTATTCAGGTAGAACCATTCAACTTTTCCAATTTAACAGAGGTGGTTCAGGGAAAGGAGGAAAGCCCAGCAGTATTTAATCACTGATGCTGTCAAAAGTTATACAACATGGACCCAGATCAGCCGAGGCAGAAATAGTGATTAATACACCCTTGACACCTCTGACTATGATAACCCATAGGAAACTCCAGAAGTTGGCCTAGGGCCCCCAGACATGTCCCAGCTACCGTCAGTGGCCTCCACTGTGCCCAACAACCAGGATATGTGACACAGGAAAGTGCCATAACGCTAGATTATTGGGGGTAACTTTTGTAGCAAGGTCTTCCCTAGGCACTCACGGCAAGGTGCCCTGGGGATGGTGGAAAGATCTGCCACCCTCACGGGAAACCTGGACACTTTTAGAGAGTGTGTCATGCCAGCCCCAGAAGGGCCAAACATGAGGAGGCAAAAGCTATGAAGCAGTGGTGGCCCTGTCCCAAATGGGTACATCCTGGTTATTAGGCACGGAGTATCCCTTAATCACAGGAAGGCTGAGAAGTAGTCCAGTCCCTGGTGGCCATGGTCATAAATGCCATAAATGCCCTAAATGACGTGGCAGGGTCCCTCACTGGCTCCCACTCATCTCCACATCACACATGAGGAACCCTAGGTTAGCCTGAATGTGGCTGGTAAGCACGTTTTTTCTAATTGATACGGGAGCCTCCTCTTTAGTCATAAAAACCTTTGAAAAAAAAAAAAAAGAAAAAAAAAAAAAACCTTTGTCGGGCCCCGGTCATCCTTGTCTTGTGTACCTGTGGCACTGACGGGAACCCCACCAGGACCCCCGTGTTATTATGTAGTTGGGAAGGAATATCAGTAAGCCACCATTTTTACTTATCCCAGAGGTTCCAATGTCATTGTATCAAGAGTCTTTTTAGTGAAATTGAGCCTCAATTGCAATTGCAGCACCAGACTATTATGAGCAAGCCTTGAGATAGTTGTAACAAGGAACAATGACCTTCAGGCCTAGAGTGCGTGGACCCTGTGGTCTGGGCATAGGGAAGCCAGGGAAGGCTGTGAGGATTCCTCCAGGACAGGAGAATCTCAAACCAGGAGTTCCCTTTTCAGGCAATTGATCTACCTCAGCCTCCCGAGGTGGATTATAGGTGTGAGCCCCTCTACCTGGCTCTTGGCTCTCCCAGGTGCTTTTAATACACAGATGAAGCTGAGAACTAGATTCTCAACTACTCTGTTATAGATTCCAGAATTCAGATTTGGTAGAGTACTGAGCAGGCTACTGAACACTTGATGAATACTTGCTGTACTGCTAAGAGTAATTTTTTAAAATTTCAATGGAGATATAATTTACGTAACATAAAACTCAACATTTTAAAGTGTGATTTGGTGGTTCTTTATTTATTTATTATGTGGTATAGGCTTCACTACTGTATAATTCCGGAACATTTCCATCACCATGATACGGTTTGTGTCCTCTGAAAATTCATATGTGAAATTCTAACTGCCCAGGGGATGTTGTTAGGAGGTGGGGCCTTTGGGAGAGGATTAGGTCATAAAGGTGGAGCCCTCAAAAATGGGATTAGTGCCCTTTTAAGAAGAGGCACAGAGCTCACTATCATGAGAGGATACAGTAATCTGAGAACCTTCACAAGATCTGCCAGTGCTTTGATCTTGGACTTCCCAAGCTCCAAAACTGTGAGAAATAAACATTTGCTGTGTAACTCCTCCAGATTATGGGATGTTGTCATAGCAACCCAAACTAAGACAACCGCCCAAATAAACCTTGTGCCTATTAGCAGTCAATCTGCTTACCCAGGTCCCCTAGGTCCCCAGCAACCACTGATCTATTTTCTGCCTCAGTGAATTTGCCTCTTCTGGACATTTCATATAAAGGGAATTCATACAATATGTGGTCTCATGCCAGGCTTTGTTCATATCATGTAATGGCATCAAGGTTCATCTGTATTTTAGCACATATCACTGCTTCCTCCCTCTTAGTGGCTGAATAACATTCTATTGAATGGATTTACCACATTTTATCTGTTCAACAGATGTTTGTGTTTATCTGTTCACAAATGTTTGATGGACATTTTTCCACTTTGGGGCTATTAGGAGGTACATGGCTATAAACATTTGTATACAAAATCTTTTTGCAAATATTTTCAGTTTTCTGAGTCACGTGGTAATGCTATATTTAAATTTTGGAGGAAATGCCGAACTGTATTGCACAGTGGCTGCACCATTTTATATGCCTACCACAAGTGTAAAAGGATTTGAATTTTCCCATATCCTTGCCAACATTTGTTATTTTCCATTTTTTAAAATTATAGCCAACCTAGTGGATGTGGAAGTAGCATTCACTGTGTTGAATTTGCATTTCTCTAAGGACCAGTGATGCAGAGCATCCTTTCTCGTGCTTCCTGGCCATTTTTACAACTTCTTCGGAGAAATGCCTGTTCAAATCGTTTGCCCATTTTTAAATTAGGCTATTTGTCGTTTTATTGCTGAGCTGTCTTTTTACTGCTGAATTGAACCAAAGTTCAAATGTATCCAGTTTGGGCTTCAGAAAAGAGGGTTGCCACATGGACCCCTCCACTCCCCCAGCTCAAAAGGCAACCATTTGGAATCTTTTGTGGTTTAGAGAATTCAATTACCTTTCAATTAGGTGTTAAATAAAGTTCATAGGAGGCCCCTGTTTTAGACCAGCCTCCTTCACTAGGTCCAAAGAAGACAGAATGGAGGCTCCTGCTAAGTGACACAGGTTAAGTCCCGTAACAGACCTTTTCAAAAAACCAAGAGATTCACAGACAACTAGTCAGAAAGAGCCCAGCCCACCCAAGCCCCATAATAAGGATAGTACCCTCTACTTTAACCCTTACAGGAAAAGTGACCTGTAGTAACCTGATGTCAGCCTCTCTCTCATTGTTCTATTTCCTTGTTCCCACCTGTCAAAAACCAACGGTTCAGTCATGCCCACCGGAACACTCATTTTGTCAATTCTCACATAGCCAATAAAATCCACTTAGGTTCTTAAACAACATTTGTTGTAACTTTCCTTTTTTGACCTGGGTTGTTCCATTTGTACCAACCATTGAGAGCGGTAGGTGGTCAATGAGATAAAACCCCACCAATGATTTGAGACTCTGCACTTGGTAAATGAGTCACAGACCATCTCCGAAGACAAGAAAGTTCCCCAACAATAGCAGCAACCCAAGAAATCCTGTTTATAGGTTTAGTTGGTTCTAAAAAAAGATGACGATTGGGGAACTTGCCTTACCCTGGGTGGGGGGAGCCAGAGCAAGGTCAGGTCTAACTCAAATCTCAGACAGAGGACTGCTTTGCTCTGAGGAGCTGAGCAGCTGGCCAGAGGGAAGAGAGAACCTTTGGTATTCCTGTGCTGGCCAACACGATCATTCACTCTGCTGTCCAGTCCTGCTACCAAATACTTATTCCATAAAAGCACATAGCATCTGGTGAGACCATCCAAAGGAGCCCTTCCCTTCCCTTTCTGTTCTTTTGTGATCTGTTCTCCTTCATGTGCTGGGGGAAGGGGAGAGCAGAGAAAAGCAAAGGCAAAAAATTAGGATCTTCTGGGTCATTTAATAAAAGTAGTTTTGTTTTGTTTTTTAATTTTAAACCTTGAAGCTCATTTGAGGATATTTAAAAGTTGAGTAAGGTATTTAGAGCATTTGGTTCAGAAAACTTGGGACTGTGAATTTTTCCTTTGCCCCTTTGAGAGGCAAATCTTCTATGAGCCAAAGCAGCCTTTTTCCAGGGAGCCATCCCTTCCAAAAGTAAGCAACAAGAATGATAAAGTCCCTATCTCCCATTCTCTGTGGGAACATAGGAACCTAATTTTCTTAAGTGCTAATTAGCAAACTCAGATGGCTGAAGAGCATTGACCAAACTCACTGGTCCCTAATCCTCTCCAGTACTTTTCCAATAGCTCACTTCACTGCCTAAAACCCCTCTCCTTCACTCCTTGCAACTTTTGTTTCAGTTGGAGTTGAGTTTAATCTCTTTCCCTCATTCAATTCATTTTGAATAAGGTCTTCCTCTATTAAAAAAAAAAAAAGTTTAGTAAGGTAGACCCAAATGTCACAAGTGTGGATAAATGCAGTTTCCTTTCAGTGCAGTGACAAGTGGCCTTGCAGTGGCAGACACAGGGCCTGGGTTCCGGGGGGAATGAGGCCTCCACCCTGCTCCAGCTTCAGCATGAAAGCAGAGTCCTGGGCGCCGTGTAGTCCTGCCTCAGACCATAGCCTGCTGCCCAAGTCTGCAGGCACCTGCAGAATCGAGCTCCAGGGAAGGATCAAACTGAAGTTCAGGTGGGGTCTGAGACGGTCTTGGACTTCCTCGCTAAGAGCCAGAAGAGTTTAAGTTTGCTCTGTGGTGAGATGTCCGGTGGGAGCCTCCTTCACTGGTTTTCACCACATTTTGAGATCAGGACACACCCCAGAGCCATTTCAGCAGGCAGTGGAGAGGGGAAGCCTGTCACCCAACTTTGTGCTTTCCATTCTTAGCAGGCATCAAAAGCCTGGGCACCCAAATAGCTTGCTAAGGTCAGGGTGTGAGGTTAAGATGACATATCATTCTCTCTTTAAATAGGAAATGCTAGGGGAATAGAAACTTTAGAAGGAAGGAGGCAAGGGCCTTGAGCAAGTTCAGGCTGGAGCACAGAGCTTACTGTCTGTCTCCTTCTACATCAGCGTGGTGCCTCCCCACGGAGAGCCACCAATCTGGTGCTGGGACTGCAGCCAACAAGCAGTGGAAACCCTGGGAGCTCGGGCTCCCTGCTCAGCTGAGTGGAGAATGAACAAGACTGTCTTCGGATGGCTCACAAAAAAATGTTAGGCCTGGTGCAGTGCCTCCCACCTGTAATCCCAGCACTTTGGGAAGCTGAGGCAGGAAGGTGATATGAAGCCAAGAGATCCTTGTCTCTACAAAAAATAAGAAAAAAAATTATCCAGGAATGGCGGTGTGTGCCTGTAGTCCCAGCTGCTCAGGAGGCTGAGGCAGGAGGATTGCTTGAGCCTAGCAGTGAGCTAGTATCTTGCTATGATCATAGTCTGGGCAACAGAAGGACACCCTGTTTCTAATAGGAACAAAGAGGCTATGTGCTGTGGCTCAAGCTTATAGTCCTAACACTCTGGGAAGCTGAGGCAGGAGGATCACTTGAGCTCAGGAGTTTGTGGTTGCTATTTACTAGGCTGATTCCAAGGCACTTTAGTCTGGGCAGCGGAATGAGACTCTGTCAAGGGAAGGGAAGGGAAGGGAAGGGAAAAGAGAGAGAAAAGTGACGGTGCCTGTAGCTCAGTCAGCAGGGTGCCAGCCACATACACCAAGGGTGGTGGGTTCAAACCTGGCCCAGGCCTGCAAAAACAACGACAGTTGCAACCAAAAAATAGCCAGGCGTTGTGGCAGGTGCCTGTAGTCCCAGCTACTTGGGAGGCTGAGGCAAGAGAATCAAATAAGCCCAAGAGTTGGAAGTTGCTGTGAGCTGTGACACCACAGCACTCTACCCAGGGTGACAGCTTGAGACTCTGTCTCAAAAAAAAGAAAAAAAAAAAAGAGAGAAAGAGAAGTAAGAAAGAAAAGAAAAAGAAAGTCCATGAGCTCACACAACCTCCTTTCCGCAGAAGTAGAGCCTGCCTTGGACCGAACACAAACTTCTGGACTGGTTCCTGATAGCCCTCCACTTTCCATCTGTCATCCCAGTGACCCCTGGGACTATGGCCTCTTCCCCATCTGCACCATCATCCATCAAAACTTACCTGTCCCTGTTCCCTTATCCTTCCTTCCGCTTGCTCTCTGCTGAGTAATCTAAGGTAATCCAAGGGCATCATCCAATTTATATTTTAAGATAAACCTTCAGGGCTCAGCACTCATAGCTCAGTGCTTACAGTGCCAGCCACATACACTGAGGCTGGCAGGCGCCTGTAGTCCCAGCTATTTGGGAGGCTGAGGCAAGAGAATTGCTTAAGCCCAAAAGTTGGAGATTCCTGGGAGCTGTGACGCCACAGCACTCTAGGGAGGGTGACATAGTGAGACTCTGTCTTAAAAAAAAAAAAAAAGAGCGGGAGATAAACCTTCAGTGTCCCAGCTCAGGATTACCGAGAATTCTGGATAAGCGCTGTATGTTTAGGGGCAGGACACCAAAGTATGACATTTCTACCCTCCTCCCTTCTCCTGCCTCCTCATAGCAATATGATGATTCCTATTCACTGCTCTTTTTAATGATTTGGACCGAAACCTTTCCATTTGATGAGAAAAACACTTTTAAAATTCCATCCACTCCAGTGAACTATGTCGAGAGGTATCTAATATCTCCAAAGGAGACCAAAAATGTAATAGTTAGCAATGACTGGGAAGGGGCGTCTTATGATCTAGCAGCAGAGATGTGACCATCATGACTCATAGGAAAGCCCAGAACTTTCCTCAAAGCTGGCTGCATGGAGGCCACCAGAGTTTGTTGGGGAGACTCACCTCCTGACCTCACTCTGTTAAGAAACAACTTCTGTAATCTGGCAGCTGTTTTTCACTATAGGACATAAGAACTACACTCAACCAACTGAGTATATGGCCAAATACTACTCTGAAACACACAGCTTAGCCCTCATAGCACAGTGGTTATGTTGCCAGCCACATGCACCAAGGCTGGCAGGTTCAAACCAAGCCCTGGCCAGCTAAACAACAATGACAACTGCAACAAAAAACAGCCAGTGTTGTGGTGGTGCCTGTAGTCCCAGCTACTTGGGAGGCTGAGGCAGGAGAATCACTTAAGCCCAGGAGTTTGAGGTTGCTGTGAGCTGTGACTCCAGGACACTCTACCAAGGGCGACATAGTGAGACTCTGTCTCAAAAAAAAAAAAAAAGAAAAGAAAAAAGAAACACAGACTTTTTCCTTTTTCTCTCTGTAATGCTCCTTTTCATTCCTTCTGTATCAGGAGGCTTCGGCCTCATTGCCTCTGGGGAGAAAACACAAAGAAAGTGGTTTTTCTCCCGGGTTGAAACATTTAAGCACTTAGGGAATCATAGGGGTGGGGAGCTATGCAGGAGAGTAAAGAAAAAGAATATGTGCCGTCCCTTTTCTGGGAAAAGCTTTCCATAGGTGAAAGTAAAGAGGGAAAAATGAGAGGTCATGGGTTCTAGGAGCAGAAAGGATCCTATCTGGTTTTCGCACACAGTCCTTTCTAAGGAAAGAAAACCCCAGACAGAAAACGGCCCAGTTCAGTGGCTCACGCCTGTAATCCCAGCACTCTGGGAGGCGGAGGCAGGTAGGCTGCTCAATTGAGCTCAGGAGTTCAAGAGCAGCTTGAGCAAGAGTGAGACCCTGTCTCTAATAAAAATAGAAAAACTAGCGGGGCGCTGTGGCAGCCACCTGTAGTCCCAGTTACTGGAGAGGCTCAGGCAAGACGATTGCTTGAACCCAGGAGATGGAAGTTACTGTGAACTATGACACCATGGCATTCTAGTCTGGGTGACAGAGTGACACTCTGTCTCAAAAGAAGAAAAAGAAAGGCTGCATCCAGGTGGAAAGGATCAAAGGAGACTCGCTAGAGACTCCCACATCCCAGTCAGGGCAGATAAGCAGCAGAAAGCTGGAGGGCTCGAAGGGAACCTCTGGAGAGAGAAGACAGGTCTCAGCAGCAACCTCTGCAGACCAGGGCCCTGGAAGACTTTCTCTCACTCGCCCCACCCAGCCACACACCCAACCACACCCTCAGCCACACACTCGCCCCACACAACCACACGCTCATACTCAGCATCTTGGCACCTGGCAGGCTCCTGGAACCCCAGAAAGATGTGAGGCTGTTTTTCCACCAGCTGGGTGGGCTAAGTCTCAAGGTCATGCGAGCTGAGCTGCACAGAGCTGAGCTACCAAGATTCAGGACAAAGGGCAGCAAATCACTCTGGGAGGAAGATGAAGGTGCCCTCTCTGTATCCACTCTCTCTCCACCAGGAGATTGCAATCTGCAGAGAGCTGGCTTGAATTCTCCACACTGGCCCGATGTCCCCAGCGGGAGGGGGGTTAAAGACTGCTGCTCTGCTGAGCAAAATCTGTGTGTTCTCAGGACAGAGTTAAATATGTTATCGCTGCTCAGTGAGATACTAACAATAAAGCACTTTGTTGAGCACCTTCACATACTATGTGGTGAATCCTGCAGTAAGAATTGCTAAGATACAGTGTTTACTGAATAAATAAACTGAGGGCGGTTTGGAACTTTTCCTATAAAGAGTGAAATTGATGCCTCTGAATAGCTGGAGTTAATGTTCGTGACAGTCAGCCAGAGCTTATTTTGGCAACATTTGTATTACTTACTTTTTATTGCAAAATATAAACAATGCACCTTTATGCAAAATAAAGGTTCATGTTTTATCGTGATTTATGTTGGATGAGTCAAGATTTCCCAAATAATGTTTTAGGTAGCTGACTCCTCTTGCACCAATTTATCTGTTTTAAATTTATGGGCTTTCTTTTTACTTTTCAGCACTTTTAGGTTTATAGAAAAACTGAGCAACAGCCTGAAGCTCCCACATGTAACCTCCTGCCCCTACTCCCAGTTTTCTCTGTTAACATCTCACATGAGTGTGATTCCATTGCTAAGCAACTGATGAGCCAATGTTGGTACATCCTTATTAACTAACGCCCATAGTTTACTTTGGGGTCCACTCTTTGCTCTGCACTTTCTAGGGGGTTAGACAAATGTATAATGACATGTATTCACCATTGCAGTGTCCTACAGAGTGGAAGTAAGTCCAGGAGTTTGACTGGGCAGCATAGCAAGACCCCTGTTCACTGTGTCACTGCCCTAAAATTCTCTGTGCCCTTCCTGTTCACCTGTGCTGCTCCTGACCGTGCCTCCCTCCCTTTCACCTCCAACCCTGGCCACCACATTCCTATATATATCTAGGTGTGGGTGTACAGAGAGAGAGAGTTTGGTTTTTAGGCTACTCAATGAAGCAGTGGTTGTAACTGGTTGTGATCCATTAGACCACTGCACTTGGACCAGCCTATGTTCTTTTTCTGTTGTTTGTTTGTTTTGATACAGGGCTTTTCTCTGTTCCCAGGCTAGTGTTCAGTGTATCAGCCTCGCTCACTGCAGCCTCAAACTCCTGGTTTCTAGTGATCTGCTTCAGCCTCTCTTGTAGCTGGGACTACAGTTGCCCACCATTTCACCTCGCTAATTTTTCTGTTTTTACTAAAGATAGGATCTCACTCTTCCTCAGGCTGGTCTTGAACTCCAGAGTTCAAGGATCCTCCCAGCTCAGCCTCCCAGAGTGCTCGGATTACAGGTGTGAGCCACCACACCTGGCTCTAATTTACTTTTACACATGTATTAATCATAAAACAATTACAGAGAAAATGAGAATCTGATTAATATACTATATTTCTATTGTATGTACAATCATGGGCATCAGTTTGTTTTTGTTTATTTTTTTCTCAGGGATTCAGAGGCATGCTAAAATGTTTAAGAATTCAGACTCTGGGTGGGGCGTGGTGACTCATACGTGCCATCCCAGCATGAGATCACCGTAGCCCAGGAGCCTGGGGCTACATACAGTGAGCCATGATCAGGCCACGGCACTCCAGCTTGGGCAAAAGAGTACTATCCTTCTCTTAAAAAAAAAAAAAAAGAATTCAGACTGGAATCAGACGGACCTGTACAAACTACCTGGGTGAGTTCTTTATCCTTCCTATGCCTATTTCTTTATCTGTAACGTGAAACAAAGATACCAACCCCTTGTAGCCAGGTATGGCAGCACACAACTGTAGTCCCAGCTACTAGGGAGGCTGAGGCAGGAGAATCACTTGAGTCCAGGAGTTTGACTCTAGTCTGGGCAACATAGCAAGACTCCGGTCTCAAACAAAACAAAACAAAAACCAATCCTTTAGAACATTATTCAATGCTAAAAGGAAATGAGCTATCAAGCCATGAACAGACACGGAGGAACCTTAAATGGGATTACAGGGGAAAGAAACCAGCCTGACACAGCTACACACTTCCAGGCTCTAACTATGATATTTGGGAAAAGACAATACTACAGAGACAGTAAAAGCATCTCTGGTTGCAGGAGGTAGGACGGAGGGTGAGAAGAATAGACAGAGCACAGGGTATTCTTAGGGCCCTAGAACTGCTCTGTGTGATACTGTAATGGCAGGTACATGTCCTTAGACATTTGTCTGAAACAGTAATTTTCAACCAGTGTGTAGCAGCAGGCACCCTGCTGTGCTGTCAGAAGATCTTAGGTGTTCTGTGAAAAATTTTTAAGATTTTTAATTAAACTATTATTATTATTTTTTTTTTTTTTTTGAGACAGAGCCTCAAGCTGTCGCCCTGGGTAGAGTGCGGTGGCGACACGGCTCACAGCAACCTCCAACTCCTGGGCTCAAGTGATTCTCCTGCCTCAGCCTCCCAAGTAGCTGGGACTACAGGTGCCCGCCACAACACCCGGCTATTTTTTGGTTGCAGCTGTCATTGTTGTTTGGTGGACCAGGGCTGGATTCGAACCCGCCAGCTCAGGTGTATGTGGCTGGTGCCTTAGCCTCTTGAGTCACAGGCACCAAGCCTAATTAAATTAAATTATTTTTGTAAGAGGTTCAAAGCACCATAAGTATATATCTTTAACTTTTTTTTCTTTTTTTTTGATCCACATAATTTAAGTATGCTGAGGAAGTTTAACTGCAGGTTCAAGTGTGCCTGCACCAAAAAAGGTTGGAAAACCTTGGTCTAAACCCACAGCATGGACAATCCAGAGTGAATTCTGATGTAAATAAACTGACGTTGGCGGATAACGGTGCATCCCTGTGGGTTTACTGACTGTGATAAGCACAGCGCCCCGCTGAAGGGAGCGGATAGTTGGAGGTCTGGATGGGGGAGGGCAGGAGGTATGTGGGACTCTGTACTTTCTGCTCAGTTTTGCTGTGAACCTCAAATTGCTCTAAAAAATAAACTATTTTTTCTTAAAAAAAAAAAAAAAATCAACATTCAACGTTTTTAAAAAGCCACCAATCTCAGTAGTTGGTCACGAGGATTAAATGATCCCATAAACCACGATTGTGGGGATCAGCAAACCATGGCCCACGGGGCAAATCTGTTTTTATATGATTTCCAAGCTAAGATTTTTTTCCTTTGTTACAATTTTTAATGATTGGAAAAAGATTAAAGGAAGAATATCTCATGGCACACAAAAATTGTGTGAAACTCTGTTGTTACTGTGAAACCAAATGTTTTGGTTACAGACATTCCTTTTGTATAGTTTGAGTCAAAGTTACAAGTATATCCATCCCCCAGATAGTGTGTGCTGTACCCATCAACCTCATCAGTTTAAATTAAATCCCTGTTTCTTACCAGTAGGCAAGCTTATATTTTTCTGTAGCTAAAAAGAACTGTGCATATTATTTTGAATTTTTTTTTCTTTTTTTTTGAGACAGAGTCTCACTAGGTCGCCCTCGGTAGCATGTCATGATGTCACAGCTCACAGCAACCTCAAACTCTCGGGCTCAAGTGATTCTCTTGCCTCAGCCTCTTGAGTAGCTGGGACCACAGGCACCTGCCACAGTGCCTGGCTATTTTTAGAAATGAGGTCTCACTCTGGCTCAGGCTGGTCTCAAACCTGTGAGCTCAGGGAATTGACCCTCCTCTGCCTCCCAGAGTGCTAGGATTACAGGCGTGAGCCACCGTGCCCAGCCTATTATTATTTTGAATTTTAATTGTTTTTGGTGAACATTACTTCATAGGCCTATGGTAGTTTCAGTGTATGAGCAGAGTCCACACACTCATCAACTCTTACCTTGCCATAATGTTTAAAGATGAATTAACTTAGATTGCTGTGACTTTTCAGGATAAATTGCCCTACATCTCTGTGAGCTATTTGTTTAAGTTCTAGCTCTTCACCTAAACAATTGACAGTGAGTTACAGTTTGGTTCTTTGCTTGTGAACTAAATGGTGTCTAACTTTTGTTCAGCCTCCAATACAGAGGGTCACATTTTTTTAAGGAACAAGTTTCTGAAGATCTGTTGTAATTCAAGACTCATTTTCCTGAAGAAAAAATAAAAAGTATGAGGAATGCATTCCTGGAGTATAAAAATCTGTAACTATTGGAGCACATTTTTACTTTAATGTTGCTTTTCCTTTTTCAATACTATTTCTAATTTTTCCCATAGGACTGCCTCCTAAGTTAATAGCGTAGTATGAATTTGCTTTATTCTTTTCATTTTATTACAGCCAACTTTTATTATGGACTTTTTGATTTGTGGTTCCATTTTTCAGACCTAGTTTTAGCAACATCGTCACTTGAATGGTACTTTTATAGGATTTATAAAATCTTTCTAATTATAGTAATAGCAAACATTGGAACAACAATGTAATAAACACCAAGCTTAGAGAATTTCAGAAGTCTTCAAATATTTCTGGTTCTCCTGACATCAAGAACAAAGAGGGTGGCTCAGCACCTCTAGCATACTGGTTATGGCGCCAGCCACATACATCCAGGGTTCAAACCCAGCCCTGGCCAGCTAAACAACTGCAACAAAAAATAGCCGGGCACTGTGGCCGGTGCCTGTAGTTCCAGCTACTTGGGAGGCTGAAGCAAGAGAATAGCTTAAGCCCAACAGTTGGTGGTTGCTGTGAGCTGTGATGCCATAGCACTCTACAAGGGCGACATAGTGAGACTCTGTCTCAAAAAAAAAAGAACAAAGAGGGTTTGCAAGCTAAAGGAGCACATAGGTGCTAGGCAGCAGTAGATGAGTTTACAAGTCACTTCCTTCTATAGCTAAGCTTAATGTATTTATATCACAGTGCTTTGAATTCTTGCTACTTTAAATAGAATGCAGAGGTTGACCACACTGATGGTTTGTTTTTGTATGTTCTGTTGTTCTGTTTAAACAAACAACAACAACAACAACAACAAAAAAAAAAAACCTTCAGTAGGATCAGTCCCTGACCTCCCCCCCTTTGGTATGTGACTGTTTAAGCTGCATCTCACTAAAAATCTCTTTTGCAACCTAAGTTTGGGGTTTTCTCTTCTTCAACACGACACCCAAGGAGCTGGACAATAGCAACTAATTTAAGGAGGTTTCACCCTGGATTTATCTACTCTGCACCCAAGAAGAATCACAGAGTGATTACCTAATACCCCAGTATTAGGTATATATCACTCTGAAATGATGGCATACCCATAAATGTATATGCCCTCATTTCAGAGAGGAGGATGAGATAAGAAATCTAGGTAATTCTGTTTAGGAATAATAAATGGTTATGGGGAGGACGATTAGATACTTGGGAGAATGAATGGAGGTGGGAAACAGATTGACTTACAAATTAAATTAACTTGAGAGACAGGTGTTATATTTAAAATGATGTGGGCTGGTGTGATCACACTCTTGACCTTCAGGAAGTTGGCCACTTTAGCTGATGGGTCTGGTTTTATACTCAGCTGGAGGGAAAGCCCATTCCACTGCTTGTTAATCTCCAAGGGCCTCTAATTCACAACACTCTTTATACCAAAGAGTCATATGTGGGGCTAAAATTTCCTAAGCTCCTTCAAACACCAACCCTTACTACTGAGAGAGGATACCCAGAAAAAAGTAAGGTCTAGAGCAGCACCTGTGGCTCAAAGGGGTGAGGTGCCGGCCCCATATGCCAGAGGCGGCCCTGACCAAAAACGAAAGAAAGAAAGAAAGAAAGAAAGAAAGAAAGAAAGAAAGAAAGAAAGAAAGAAAGAAAGAAAGAAAGAAAGAAAGGTCTAAGAGTAGAACAGAGGTCTTCTCAAGGAGACCCCAAGGATACACCTGCGAAGTCCTCCCATGGTGACTCAGCTCTTAGAAATTTGTAGAAACTTCACTTCCTGGGACCTGGAAACTAATACTTGCTTTGGCTTCTGCAAAAGCCCCGCCCACTTCTCCAGCTTGATTCAAACTGACCAATGAGAAAGATACCTGTGGGCTGGAGCTTTTGACTGGAGATAAAAAGGAGAAGACTGCGTGTGCTCTTGGCTCAGTGAGTACGCTGCTGGCCCCATATACGGAGCGTGGCGGGTTCAAACCCGGCCCCAGCCAAATTGCAACAACAACAACAACAAAAATAGACAGGTGTTGTAGCGGGCACCTGTGGTCCCAGCTACTTGGGAGGCTGAGGCAAGAGAATCGCCTAAGCCCAAGAGTTGGAGGTTGCTGTGAGCTGCGATGCCACAGCACTCTACCAAGGGCGACAGAGTGAAACTCTGTCCCCCCAAAAAAGGAGAAGACTGAGCCAGTTGGGGAGCGTGGCCACTGTGGGACTCTGGGTCTGCTGTCACTCCTGGAATAAAGTCCTTCCCTTTCTTCTTTGACCACAGTGTTTAGTTCATTCTCTCCACTGGGCCTCTCTTCCTGCAACAGGACCTCAGAATGTGACTGTATTTGGAGATAGAGCTTTTAAAGAAGTGATTAAGTTAAAATGAGGTCATTAGGGTGGGGCTTCGTCAACAGGGCTGACATCCTTTTAAGAGGAGAAAATCTGGACAGAGATGAAAGCACAGAGAAAGAGAGATATAAAGATACAGAGATTGCCAAGGAGGAAGATGTAGGAGGAAAACAGTCCTGCCGACACCTTCGTCTTAGACTTCCAGGCTCCTCCAGAGCTGTGAGATAATGAATGTCTGCTGGGTGAGCCACGCAGTCTGGGGAGCTTTGTGATGCAAAGTAATCCACAGCCTCAGCATCCGCAGGAGCTCCTCAGAGAAGCTCTTCATTCTCAGGCTGCCCGAAAGGTGGCCGGAAAGGTGGCCACCCCCTCACCTGTCAGGCAAACCTGGGGCTAAGCCATTTGTGGACAACTGGCTTCCAGGTCAGGATTTCACACGTAGCAGAGCTGCTCCCTTGCTGCACATCTATTGAAAGTCGGCCCTTGGCTGGGTGCAAGGGTTCACGCTGGTAATCCCAGAGTTCTGGGAGACCTAGGCAGGTGGATTGCCTGAGCAAGAGCAAGACCCCGTCTCTGCTGAAAAGAGAAAAACTAGCAGGGCATTGTGGCAGGCACCTATAGGCCCAGCTACTGGGGAGGCTGAGGCAAGAAGATCCCTTGAATCCAGGAGTTTGAGGTTGCTGTGAGCTGTGATGCCCCGGCACTCTACCTATGGTGACAGAGCAAGACTCTGTCTCAAAAAAAAAAAATAATAATAATAAATGAAACTCAGCCCTTAATGCAAGGGTTTGTTTAAAAAGACAGAAAGAATAGAAAAGAAATGATCATTCTCTCTCTCTTTTTTTTTAGAGACAGAGTCTCACTTTGTTGCCATCTGTAGAGTGCTGAAATGTCACAGCTCACAGCAACCTCCAGCTCTTAGGCTTGGGCAATTCTCTTGCCTCAGTCTCCCAAGTAGCTGGGACTATAGGCACCTGCTACAATGCCCGGCTATTTTTTGTTGCAGTTTGGCCAGAGCCAGGTTCGAACCTCAGTATATGGGGCCGGCACCCTTCCCACTGAGCAACAGGTGCTACCCAGAAATGCCTATTCTCAAACCCAGACCTACTAAATCAGAGAGCCCCAGAACCTATGTTGTAACAAGTCCTGTGAGTGATTCTCATGGAGCTGAAGTTTGGGCAGCACTGCTCTAGGCAGCAGGTCTTGGCAGCACATTAGAATCACCTGGGCAGCTCTCTTTTTTAAATTATTATTATTATTATTTGCAGTTTTTGGCTGGGGCTGAGTTTGAACCCACCACCTCCGGCATACGGGGCCGGCGCCCTACTCCTTTGAGCCACAGGCGCCCCAAGGATAGCTTTCGAAAATGAGCCTCGCTGAGGTGAGACCTCACCTTGAGATTTTGATTCATTTGGTCAAGGTATTACCAGTCAAAGAGGGTCCAGCCACCTGTCATTGTCAGCCCGATGCAAAGACAGGGATTAGGCCCACCAAACTTTATTGTCAGAACGGCAGCAATCTGGAGAACGGTGAGAGTAGCCTCTGTTCTGCCTCATTACAACTCTAATAATCTTTATAAGGTAGCACAAGGAAGCCGAGAACATGTGAACGTAGTCTGATAGGAAGTAACATCAAAATAGTCTTCAGTCAACAAAGCAAAATGTTTAAACAACAGAAAGGTAATATTTACTTTAACAAAATGTCTAAGAATACCATCAAAGAAAATATCGGATCATCAGAGTAACCTCTACCCATATCACAACACCATCTGCTGTCTGTGTGTGATGACTTCCTCAAGTCTCCTGAGATAAACGTCTTCACAGTCATGGTGAAACCTTAGCTAGATAATCACAGAAGGTGTGGGGGAAAGGCTGATCAGCCTGGGTCAGCTGTCCTGCTGCAGGTCAGCTTCTCAGACTCCAACTTGGAGGCCACTTTTCTAGCTTCAAAGGGTTACATGTTGGAGGGTTGCAGAGGTGGGCCATAGGCATGGTTTTTAAAGCTCCCCCATTCACTCTAAGGTGCAGGCAGGATTGAGATCACCTAGAGCCTGCTGGCATAGTCCAGGAACCTGCAGAAGAGATCAGAAGAGGTTCGGTGACGGTAGTTCAGCGGCTAGGATGCCAGCCACATACACCAGAGCTGGGGGGTTGGAACCCAGCCCAGGCCTGCCAAACAACAATGACAACTACAACCAAAAAATAGCTGGGCGTTCTGGTGGGCGCCTGTAGTCCCAGGTACTTGGGAGGCTGAGGCAAGAGAGTTGTTTAAGCCCAGGAGTTGGAGGTTGCTGTGAGCTGTGATGTCAGAGCACTCTACTCAGGGCAACAGCTTGACACTGTCTCAAAAAAACCCCAAAAAGCCAGAGAGAGATCAGAAGTACTGATTGCAGGTACTTTGGGGTAAATTGAGAAAGTTTACTACTCTACCCACCCCCAGCCAAAGGTGATTCTTTGGGAGTGTGTGACTTCAGAAACAAACGCGGAGGAGGTGACAGTGTAACAGTAAGACGAGGCCCAGGGAGAGAAAGAGCACCCAAACACCGTGTTTATAGGAGGAAGGGTTTTATCCACTGGCTGGGAGCTTAGGGCATAGAAGAATTCCAAATGGCCACGCTGCCCGACTGGCTTGGTCTTTCCCTTTTTATTTCCAGTCTAAAAGTTCCAACCCATAGGTACCATTTTCTTTTTTCTTTCTTTCTTTTTTTTTTTTTTTTGCAGTTCTTGGCCGGGGCTGGGTTTCAACTCACCACCACCTCTGGTATATGGGGCCGGCGCCCTACTCTTTGAGCCACAGGGGCCCCCCCCGTTGGTACCGTTTTCATCGGCCAGTTTGAATTAAGCGGGAGATGCTGTTCCAGCCCCTCACAGAACTACAGGATTTCCCAGAAGTGGAAATTTCCAAGTTCCAGGAAGTTAAGTCTATAAATTCCCAAGAGCTGAGTCACGATGGAGAGGACCCTGCAGGTGTATCCTTGTGGTCTCCTGGAGAAGACCTGTTCTTCCGGACCTCACCCTTCTTGGGCATCCTCTCTCAACAAATCAGAGCAGCCTGCCCCATTGCATCAGGAGGGAGGAATTTGGCAGTTCTGGCCCTGGCCCTGCTGTCCCTTTGTCTTATATGGAATTGGGCAAAAGTGAGGGCCTTCCAGAATAGCTTAAAGATGTAAAGGATCCTCTT
The DNA here is from genome assembly GCA_963574355.1 of Loris lydekkerianus. Taxonomy (NCBI): domain Eukaryota; kingdom Metazoa; phylum Chordata; class Mammalia; order Primates; family Lorisidae; genus Loris; species Loris lydekkerianus. The sequence continues at coordinate 24,133 of CAUYPK010002037.1, read as the reverse complement.
CCTGAGCGGTTAGTAGCTTATATTCTAAACTCCCAGGTTCCCCATTTGGGATTTTATAAACAACCCCATGGTGAGGTGTCAATGCTTGACAAGGTTTAAGGAGGAGCTCATGTTTGCATTTCAAAAAGAGACAAAGCCTTAGGTGGTGGGGAAACAATTCTGGAGGTGGAATTTTATGAGTTAGCAAACTGTCAAGAGATTAGGGCTTTAATGGAAAAATAATACTAACAGTAACCATCACTGTGTGTTTAGCTTGTGTCTATGCCCAGAAGCATTTCACCCATTGTCTTAATCTCCTCAAGAATGCTGGAAGTAACTTCAGTGAACTTGAACCTGAACTGTGTAGTTGTGAACGTGAACATGGCTTACGCTTACGTTTTCCACTGCCGTTAGTTAAATGGCTGCAGAAAACTCTTGCTGGAGATGATGAGTTTGCAAATAACTTCCATAGCAATTATCCTAAAGTACTCCACCAGTCTCATCAACCTGCCAGGTCTCCCATGGAAATCCTCTCCTTACAGAGTCTTTCAAGCCCAATTCTATGGAAGCTCTCCTGTTGAAAGACCAGCCTTGGACCAGATCTCCTAAAACTCCATTAACATCCCACACTGCCCTCCCCTTTGCTAGATGCTACTAGACTCTGTCAAGGCACAGAGCTGCCATCACCTTGTAAGTGACAAACTCAGCTTTGCTTTGTCTATAAGCAATGAGGAGATGTTTGGGGAGCCAGCATTTGACAGAACTAATTCTTACGTCCATTTGACAGGTGAGGAAATTGGGGCCCAGAGAGGCTGGTAAATTTATCCAAAGAGACAGAGCTGGTAAGTGGTAGGTCCAGGGCTTACCTCCTGCTGTGTCTACATTGCCTCCCTGAACATTTGAAACCACATAATACAGTCAGTTGTTTGGTTTTCCTTCTCCATCAATGGTCAACCACTTGCTAATGATTCCAGGGAAGATGGAACTTAAAATGGTTCCCTGACTTAGGCCATGTTTTAGGCTTGTTAAAGCCAGGATTGTGGGTGCTTTCAAACTATCCAAGCCCCAGAACATTCCTGTCTGCTTAGATCATTACTCAGAAAGAGGTGTGCTCCCTGGGGTCTGTTGCAGCTTTCTGTGACGGCCAGCTGCCTGAGTCATAGCCACCCTGGCCCTTCCCATAGAGCAGCTGCCCCCACCCCCACCATTGTGCCCCAGGGGTGATGTTAAATTTGAGCTACTGCTTTCTGCACCCCCACCCACAGGGCAGCCCCCTTTCCTATACCCAGCTTGGCACCTGCCCTGTCTTGCCTCCTGCCCCACTGCTCAGCATCCTGCCGTCCTAGCAGACCACACCTTGGCAGGAGACAGCAGGCAGGCAGGCAGGTGCGTGCTGCTGGTGGGTAGGGCAGTTTTTCCATCTAACAAGTCCTCCTGGATAGGAAAGAAAAATCAACATGAACTGTGAAAGAGCATGTACCTTCAGGCTCCCTCTCCTTACTGCCTGTGACGCATCTTTGCTGCTAAGCGGGGCCATGGGCCAGCACCTCCTCAGACAGCCCCTCAGGAAGGAGGAGAAGGTAGGTAGGTGAGCTGGGAGGTTTGGCCTTCCAATGACCAGGGCACTCCTCTGCCTCAACTCATGCAGGTTCTTCCTGGGCAAACAGTGGTCACTTAAGTTCAGGTCTGCTGGGGGCTGGCTCCCATGAGTTGATGGGGTCTTAAAACGCCTGACTGGTAGAGAAGTGTCTACCAGCTCCTTCAGCAGACCTAAAGAAAGGCTACGCACACACCTCTGTGGGAATCAGCCAACCATTGGCAGAACCACGCCCCTGCCCCACTCCAGTCCCAGGTTGACCTTCAGTCTGCTGATCACCAGTTGCAGGGGCGAAACAAAATGTTTCCCCTTTCCTGAAGGTTCAATTAAAAGTCATTTCAAAAAAGGAAGATTAGTTGGCAAAAGGCATATACATTTATTTGATCCTAGTTTTATGTGACATGGAGCCTCTGGAATGAAGAAGGTGACAGGTGCAGAAGCCTGTGTACCAGCTTGAGGTTACAGAAAGAAGAGGGTTTAGGTCCCTCCTGCCAAAACAGGTAAGGGGAGGAGGCAGAAGAGGAATTCTGTTGAGGGGCAATCCATGATTACTAGAGAGAATGCAGTGGCTTGCAGAACAGGGTCTGGGACAAAGTCTATCGGGTCCACAGAATGGTTTGTGACAAAACTCCGTCCAGGTGTGTTGACAGACTTTAGTCTTCCTTCTTCCAATGTCAGTCAGTGAATGAAGACTCAGGAAAGGGACCAGAAGCAATTGTGTTCTTCTTTGGTAGCTCCAAACTTTAGGCAGCTAAAGAAACTTCAGAGAACAGCTTTATCCTGTTCTTTGGGAGACATGGCAAGGGTGGGGGTACAGGGGAGGCTGGAGGGACCTCTAGACTTTCTTTTCAGTTCAACATGTTGCCATATTTTGGGGTATCAGTTTCTGAGCCCTAACAATGTTGTTGTTGTTGTTTTTAAGAGACAGTCTCACTATGTTGTCCAAGCTGGTCTCAAACTCCCGGCCTCAAGTAGTCCTCTCACCTCAGCCTCCCAAGTAGCTGGGATTGTAGGTGTGAGGTGTGAGCCACCACCCCCAGCCTTTGCCACTTTATAATAAAGATGATCTTTAGTCCAATTTCCAATGCCTTGTTCCTCATTTCCATCTGAGGTCTCCTCAGAATGGTGTGACTGTCTGTATTTCTACCAACATTCTCTTCGTGACTACTTAAATCATCTCTAAGAAGACCAAGGCGTGCTCTAGAGCACTCCTCTTCTCCTGAGCCCTCAGCAGAACCACCCTTAATTCTGCATTCATGGCAATCTACCCTTTTTCTGGCCTGCTCCTCTAACCACTTCCAGCCTCTGCCCATTGCTCAGTTCCAAAGCTGCTTCCACATTTTTTTTTTCCAGTTTTTTTTTTTGGCTGGGGTCGGGTTGAACTCGCCACCTCACCCCATATATGGGGACGGTGCCCTACTCACTGAGCCACAGGCGCCGGCCCTGCTTCCACAGGGCTCTCCACTTCGGTCCCAAATTCTGTCTCAGCCTATTTGGGTTGCTGTTATGAAATACCACAGACTACTTAATTTACAAAGAAGAAAAATTTATTTCTTACTGTTCTGGAGGCTGGGAAGTCCAAGACAAAGGCATGGCAGATTTCCAAGACTCTGTCTTGTTGAGTCTTCAGATTGCAGAAGGGAAAAAGGGACAGACTTGCTCCCTTAAGTCTTTTTTTTTTTTTTAATTTTTTTTTTATTGTTGGGGATTCATTGAGGGTACAAGAAACTATGTTATACTGATTGCATTTTTAGTAAAGTCCCTCTTATAATTGTATCTTGCCCCCAACAGGTGTGGACCTCAAGTCCTTTTTTTTTTTTTAATAGAGACAGAGTCTTACTTTATTGTCCTCCGCAGAGTGCAGTGGCATCACACAGCTCACAGCAACCTCTAACTCCTGGGCTGAGGTGATTCTGTTGCCTCAGCCTCCCAAGTAGCTGGGACTACAGGTGCCCACCACAATGCCCAGCTATTTTTTTGTTGCAGTTTGGCCGGGGCCGGGTTTGAACCCGCCACCCTTGGTATACGGGGCCAGCACCCTTCCCACTGAGCTACAGGTGCCGCCCCCTCAAGTCCTTTTTAAGGGCATTAATCCCACTCATGGGGGTAGAGCCTTCATGACCTAATCACCTCCTAGAAGTCCCACTTCTTAAACAATTGTATTGAGGATTAAGTTTCAACATGAATTTTGGAAGGCTACAAATTCTGTAGGCAATGCCTGGGTTACCAACAAGATAGGTTCTGTAGGTTTGCTCTTAAGTTGAATTTGTATGTAAATTGGAACAAGTACAATTACCTATTATCTGTAATAGCCTCTGTTTGTAAGTGTGAGTCGTACGTCAGTCAGAGGTTTGTAACTCAGGGACTGTCTGGATAGCACTCCCTATCCTGTTTCATAAGCTAGAAATTCAGGAATTATCTTAAAATGCTTTCCTCTCCCTCCTTATATCCAACCCATCATGAAATCCTGTAAATCCATCTCCTCCAGTCTCTCTCAAGCCTGTCACTTTTTGTGGTCTCTACCATGGTGCCATCAAACCACCTTCACCTTTCAGTAATCGACTAACTAACCTCCTAACTTGGTCTACCTGCCTCCACCACCTCTTCCCCAATTTGTTTGTCTAAGTCATTTTCCATAAGGCAACACTGATTACATCGACCCTGAGCTTAAGTTACTTCCACAGCTTCCTACTCGTTTGGGGATGAGAACTAAAATCTTTACCTTGACCTCCAATGACTCCTTTCTGTTCAAGCCACACCGGCATTCTTTCAGTCCCTGGAACATCCTCACACCTGCCACAGGGGATTTATTGGAAGGCTCTGGGTCTGAAGTGAAGCCTCAGGGTAGAAGTCAGGGAAGCTCCAGGGATTCAAACAGTAGGAGCAAAATGAAGTCTCATCAGGGCACCTATAATGATAACTCTAGCTCCAACTGCCCCTTACCCCTTTTGTCACTCTGCTTGACATCCAAAGTCCCAAAGGGCACTTCACTGGGACTGTGGGACTTGGATCACGTGCCTATAGCTTGGCTAGGGCACCTTGAATAGAAATACCCATAAAACTTTAAATAGGCTGGGCACACTGGCTCACGTCTGTAATCCTAGCACCTTGGGAGGCTGAGGCAGGAGGTTCAAGACCAGCCTGAGCAAGAGTGAGACTCTGTCTCTATTAAAATAGAAAAATTAGTAGGGTGTGGGGTTGGGTGCCTGTAGTCCCAGCTACTCAGAGACTGAGGCAGGAGAATCACTTGAGGAGTTCGAGGTTGCTGTGAGCTAGGCTGATGCCATTGCATCCTAGCCTACGCAACAGGGTGAGACTCCTTCTCAAAAGATAAAATAAAGGGCAGCGCCTGTGGCCCAAAGGAGTAGGGCACCGGCCCCATATGCCAGAGGTGGCAGGTTCAAACTCAGCCCTGGCCAAAAACTGCAATAAATAAATAAATAAATAAATAATAAAAATTTAAAAAGCTTTAAACAATGAAGGGAAAATAATTTCTCAAAGGAAAAATTGGGAGTTGTTACAAGGAGGAGGAGCAATTAATGCAGGGTGGTCCAAAAAAATAAAAAATGTCCACTAAACACATGTTCCCACTGCCTGGAATGCCTTCCTGTCCCCTGTTTGGTTAATTAGCCTTACTTAATTTTGACATTCCCGCTCAATTGTTCCCTCATTAAAGAAGCCATCCCTTACCTTACCTTCCTAAGGCATTTGAAGGCATCAAAATTCTCTATTCTGTTATTTCACAACAGTATTTCCTAGCACTTGCTGCTGCTATAATTTTATATTTATTGATGAATGTTTGAATTCAATCCATCTCTTCGACTAAGCTAATGAGTCCGTTGAGAGCACAGCCTGTATCTGTTTGGCTTCCTGTGGTTCCTCAGTGCCTCGCACAGGGCCTGGCAAAGGAATGACACTCAACCCATATTCATTGAATGTAAGAGTCAAATCATACTTTTCCCACTGATATGACGTATGCTGCCCCCCACTTAGAAGGCAAACATAGTGACATTTTTAAACAATAATATTTGTTTCAAATTCATACTTTATTATATACATGTTCTCATCTAATCTTTAAAAGGCAGCAGGAACCCACTTTATGCATAAAGAAACTGAGGCACAGGAAGTTAGAAAGTTTAAGATCATATACCTGGTAGGTGATCTATGGTGGATACAAACCCAGGTCTGTCTGATTCTGAAACTCAAGTTCAAAACCACTATGTGGGCATAGTGGGGCATAGCATAATCCCAGCACTGTGGGAGGCCAAGGAGGGAGGATTGATTGAGGTCAAGAGTTCAAGACCAGCCTGAGCAAAAGCAAGAGCCCATCTCTACAAAAATTGGAAAAATTAACCTGGTGTGGTGGTGCACACCGGTAGTCCTGGCTGTTCAGGAGACTGAGGCAGGAGGCTCACTGGAGCCGAGGAGTTTGAGGGTGTAGTAAGCTATGATGACGCCACTGCACTCTAGCCAGAGCGACAGAGTGAGACTCTGTCTTCAGAATAACAACAAAGAAAAAAAGAAAGAAAAACAACAGTAATAACGAAACCCTACAAAAAGTGGTATTGCCGCTCTGTAACTCAAAGGCCTTAAAGACAGGACTCATTCATCTGTAAAACTGGCTTTCAAATAAGTTCATTTTCATGCAAATCTATACATGAACCATAATAGTTAACTTTGTAATATTCTGATCCAAGGAAAGAATAAAATCAATAAAATTAAAACTCTGGGCAGGTGCAGTTTGACAGAGTCATAACGCTTCCGCACCTCCTGCTGTTTCTGTCACTCGTGGTAAGTGGCTCTGAGCATGAGGGAACATTTGGTGGCGTGAGGGCCTGCTCCCTAAATTTCAGCCATAGTTTATAAAAAGCATTTTGACTTCTCCAAAAGACTTCTCCATATCAGTGTTTTTTTTTTCTAGTAACACAAAGACTATTTCCCAAGGCTCCCTGGAGAAGGGGCGGGGCAGGATCGGCTACTGGGAGACGTGGAACTCAGCCAGGGAGGAAAAGAAAAAAAAAGACAGCGCTTCTTCAGGTCAGCCACAGTGATGAGTAGTCAAGAAGCTTGTGTGGAAATAGGAAGGACACAAAGACAGGCTCTCATTTTCTCTTTTATTGCAAGCTGGGGTTCCAAAGGCTGCTAAAAATACAATGACAGGTAACAGCAGCAATTTCTATTGGATGATCATGGTGGTGCTTCCTGGAGAGAGCTCTCTCTCTCTCCCTCTCTCTCTTTTTAAGGGGGTAGAATATAAAGTGACGGTACCAGAGCCGGGAACGCAGTCATCTTGAGTTACGTGTTCTTGATCCGTAACTAGGGTCTAACGCTGCGTCTCTATTTAACGTACACGGGGTTCTGACAACTCCCGAATCCTCTGAGAACACTGTGCTTTCAAGGCAGCTGGCTTGACTTTAAAGACTTCTGGATCGTAAAATACAATATGCGCAGGAGCCCTGGAGTGGGGAGAAGAGAAATCAACCTGAAATAAGCCCAACAGGAAAGGGAAACAATACTTATCCACGTGTTGCCCCGGGATAGTGTCCCACTTGGATTTTCATGACCAGGAAACAAAGGCCCAGAGAAGTTACACGATTGATCTATGGTCAAATCCAGGTCGACCCATCTGTCAGATTCCAGAGACTTTTTCTCTTTCCTCAGAAAATACATTCTGGAAGTTCCTCAGTTGTGAACTTGAATTTGAATCAGACGGACTTAGACTTGTGTCTCACATGGATCATTTATCATAACATAATTTGGCAATGTTAAAACAAGCCAGAGAGTTCTCTGGGAAAAAAAATATGAAAATTTTGAAGTTTACCACCTTCAGCATCTTACCACCAAATAATATTAATAACTTTCTCAGCGGGATACAACCTTGATAAAGCACTTGGCCGTACTCTTTCCTTCGATGAACAGAGAATGAGCTTCATTTCATCTAATGATGAACTTAATTTTTTTAAAAAAGGATGAACACATGATAGCATTTAAAAATACGTTATTGTAAGATAACCAGCATATTTCCTTTTCCCTGAGCTCAAGACTTGGACTTTTTCTGCTTCTCCTACTTTTTCCTGATGATGCTTATTTTATTTTTTATTGTTTTTTGAGACAGAGCCTCAAGCTGTCACCCTGGGTAGAGTGTTGTGGCATCACAGCTCATAGCTCTTGGGCTCAAGCGATTCTCCTGCCTCTGCCTCCCAAGTAGCTGGGACTACAGGCACCTGCCACACATCTGGCTATTTTTTGGTTGCAGCCCTCATTGTTGTTTGGCGGGCCTGGGCTGGATTCGAACCTGCCAGCTCAGGTATATATGGCTGGCACCTTAGCTGCTTGAGCCTCCTGATGGTGGCTCAAGGGGGGGGATCAGATGTTTATTCCTTGAAGATAACAAAACAAATTGAGGTTCAAGCAGATTAAAAGGTCCTCCAAACTATAAATAGGAAGGGGAGGCAATTTCTTCTTTGTTAATTGTATTTTCTTATTTGAAATAGGTTATACATGTATCTGATATTAAACATTGAAAAAATACAAAAGCCTAATAGTAAAAAATAAGTTTTCCACCTATCCCAGTTCCCTAAGCCCTCAAAGGTAACCACTGTTACCAGCTCCTTGTCAACTCTTTGAGATGCTATAGGCATATGCAAACAAATATATGGCTCGGAAGTATTTTTTCTTACGCACATTGTAACACACTTCACGCTCTGTTTTACAACTTGTTCCATTTAATATTATATACTGGGTAAATAATTCTATATCCATACTTTTAGAACTGTCTCCTGGATCTAAGTTTCAGTACCTAGTCCACTAAACTTCTAACAGTAAGTTATACGTGCATATACGTGCATATATATACACACATATGCACACACCATAGATTTGTCATAATAGATGTAACTTGTGAGATGTTTTTGCATTTTTTTGTATTTCTACAACTTCTTTCATTTGGTCAATTTTCCCCCTCTCCCTGGCACCCCAGTCCTCCTCATCTTAGTTTAGCCTTACATTGACATACCTTGCACTTGGATTAGCTAGTTCCAGAATTCTGGGTGAGATCTTTGAATGGGCAGCAGCATAAGACACGGGCCACTGGACACAACGGGCAGGTAAATAATCCTGGTGAACAGGCTTGGGCTCAGCTAGAGCCACTGTTCGGGGGCCAGGTGTGGCTTGCATGGCAGCTGGAGCTACCTACAGTGGAAACAGAGACACAAAATACATCCCAAGTTTCGCCACGTCCCCCCATCTCTGCAGCTATAGCCTACTTGAATCAGGATCCTTTCTCCCTCCTTGATTGCTGCCTGTGCTCCCCGCTTCCATTCTTGCGCCTGAGCACAAATCCTTCCCATGACAGTTACTGGGGGGAGAGAATGAACCTTTCCTGAGTGTACTGCATGAGCCACACGGTTCCACGTGAGCTACCCACGTCAGTCCCACTTAATCATCATAACAACTCCATGAGGTGAGTGCTTTCTGAAGCCTAAGTCTGGTCGTGTCGCCCCAGGGTTTAAGTCCTTCCTGTTGCTTCCCATTTTGCTAAGAAAATTACTTCCTGTGGTCTTCAAGGTCCTAATGGTCTGAGAGCTGCTCTGCCCCTCTGCTCTCACCTGCCTCCCCTCCCCACATTGACCCCTATGATCCTGGCCAGCTCCTTCTGCCTCAGGACCTTTGCACTTGCTAGTTCATCTGCTTGAAAACCTCTTTTCTCCATCTTGGCTTGCTGCTTCTTCCTCATTCAAGTCTCTAAACTCAAACGTCACAACCTCAGGGAAGTCTTCCCTGACCAGCCGAGATAGATCAGCCTCTTCTACAGTACTTACCTAATCTTCCTCAAATTTCCTTCCACTTACCAACTTCTAAATTTGTTCATATATCTCTTCATTTATTGCCTGCTTCTTCCCATTAGAATATAAGCTGCTGGAGGGGAAATGCTTATTTGCCAAAGCACATAACCGGTGTTGAATAAATACACCAAGATGCCGACTGATCTCTTTGGATCTTATCTGAAAAGTGACTGACTCTGGGTGGTCTTACCCGTGGGTTAAGACCAGAAGGGGTCAGTCTCCATGTATTTATCCAGACTGCCTTTCTATTACATTGCTTTATGGGTCCAAAGGAACTAGGAGGGAGGATCACACCACCCAGCAGCCTGACCCTGTTCTGCATCTCACTGGCACAGACTTGGTTTGGGTTCTACAAGTTTGATTTTTGGCAATGTTTTTTTCCTAAAGACTTTCTTTCATTTTTTTTTTTTTTTCTAAACCTCAAACAACCCTAGGGAAAGATGCCTATAATTCAGTCCATTTTACATACCAAAAGACTAAGAATTAAGTTATTTGCCCAAGAGTCACAAGACAGATCACTTTAGCAAACACTCCTCCGATTTTGATTCCCAGAATGGCTTTCTTCCCTGATAAAGCTCCAAATCCAATTCTCAAATGCCCAGAGAGAGGGTAAAACTGTCTCCACCTCCTTGGGCAATATGATCATGAAATACTTATTAAAAGTCCACTGCAACAGGGCACGCAAGCTGGCACTACAATTATGGAGGAAATGCCACTCACTCCCTTGGAGGTGCGAGCTCTGTGCTGAGTGCCAGGCCTTCCACAAAGACCTCCCAGTGGGAATTGCCTTCTCCACAATTCCCGGCTCACCTGGCTCCATCCAACTTCAGCCTCATCCCGACTTTCCTACCTTGGCTTGTGATCTACCCTTTATTGGAATATTCCAGAGCGTCACTTGGCTGACTCCTCCTCCTTTGAGTTTCAGCTCCAATATTCCTTCCTTAGATAAGGCTCCCCTGACCACCATACGCAAAGTAGCTTCTTCCCCCTTCTTCCCGCCATAGGCACTTATGTCCTATTTTATGTTCTTCATAGCACTTGTCGCTATCTGACATTATCTTATCTATTCACTCATTTATTGTTTGTCTCCCTTGGTTAGCATGGAGATCCATATTGTTCACTGGGATCAGTGCCTGGCACACAGTGGGAGTGTAAATACTTCTTGAGTGAATATGGCTCGGGAGGGTTGTCCCAATGTCACAGAGGTAGTGGTGGCAAGGCTGGCATTCGGACACCCACACTCATGGCCTTTACTTCTCTGCCTCTCTCCTTATCACGCAGGTCTTCCTTCCTGCCACATAGTCCACTCTTTCCTGATGACCTTAGGCTATGTCCCGTAGAGGCAGAATAGCAGCCCAGGTATCCCTAAGGAGTGAGCTGAAGGGTACCAAGGCAGCAAGGGCTTACAGGACGGATGGGCAGTTCGCTTTTCTCTCTCTCATAGCACAGACCCTCTATCTTCATCCTTGGGTGGGCAAGGTCGATAATTCTTGGACTTGCAATAGCACCCAGGGTAGAAATCGAAATCTTGGTTTCAATCTAAGGGAGAAAAATAAAACAGTACCTGTAAGCACCAAATAATAAGCACTACCCAGTTCAAGATTACTCAAGTCTGATTATGATCAGACTTCTCAGCAATCCAGCAGAAAGGCTGGCAATCTTGCAATCACCTGTGATCATAACTTAGAGAATCAGCTTTCATCTTTCTTAAACTGAATTGAATGGATTCCGACCCAGCTTCTCAGGACCTTTAACCGTTAAACCAGCGGCTCTCAACCTGTGGGTGGCGACCCACAGGAACTGTATTAAAGGGCTGCGGCATTAGAAAGGTTGAGAACCGCTGTGTTAAACTAACGATGCAGAGGAAATAGCAGAATGTTATATACTGACTCAAAGATAACGGAAAACGCTGATTTGTGGACTGATAAACTCACGGGAGAGGGAAGGCTCAGCCCTGCCGCAGAACACTGTAAGGGGCAGACTCTGCTTTGCTCTTAATTATTTTTGCCCTTTGGAAATTGGGACTTGTATTATCACAAATCACCATGCTGAAATGGAATGTAAGTGGCTGTCTTCTAATTGGCATCTATAAGGAAAAGAAACGGATGACAATAAGGAGAGAAGCAGAACCACATTCTTCCCCAAGTCGGGCCTCCCTATCTTCCTGGTGGCAATTTGTCCAGATTACATGGTCTGCTATTTAACTTACTGGAACTCAACCCTAACCCTAACCTGGGGTAATCATTTTTGTTTCTATTTCTCTAACAGAGAAACTGAAAGTCCTCCCTGTCTGTACAACCCCATAAAGTACTAAGGCATTATAATCATTTTCTATGAATAAAGCTTTGTGTCCTATCAGGCACTTGGAAACTCAAAGAAATATCTGATGAGCATTGCCTTCAATTAAGGCTTATGAGCTAAAAAGAAATAAAATAATAATTTACAAGTTCAATTCCTTAAACAAATATTTCTTAATTATGACACAACTATAGGCAAATAATTCAGATTATTTGATACCCTTAAGAGGAGATAAAGTATTGAAAGTTGTCAGAGGAGGGGTGGGAGAATTCAGGAAGATTCTCTTTTCAGGGGTAAAGAGACATTAGATTGAACCTTGTTGGAAAGATCAGATTTTAACAAGTAGAGGGAGAAGGAAAGATAGGGAGGATGAACGAAGGAAGGTGGAAGGGAAGAAAGTATGAGAACAGAGACAAAAAAGCTTAGAGCTGGGAGATGAAGCCTGTAAATTCATCTGAAACTAGATTAGAAGGGGTGAGGCATTCTTGATAGCCAAGGAAGAAAGATCACATCTTATCACTGGAGAAGGATTATCACAGCCTGAAATTACCCTGAGAGCAATGGAAGAGACACAGGAAGCAGAAATGCCCTGAAAGAAAGTTACAGCAGGATAAATACAAAGAAAAATAGGGTAGGATGCAATAAACATCCTAAAGTAGCCAGAGGAAAGAGTCATATTAAATATTGGCTAAAAACAATAACTCTGACTGACATCTCGTCAGAAACAGTGGAGGCCCAGACACTGAAAAGACAGAGATCTTAAAGTGCTACCAACTTCAAATTTTATGTACTATTTAAAACCCTTCAAAAAATAAAGATAAAATAAAGAAATTTTCAGAGAAACAAAAGCTGAAAGACCCACTCTATAAAAAATGGCAAAGAGGGCAGTGCCTGTGTCTCAAAGGCACATATGCCAGAGGTGGTGGGTTCAAAACCAGCCCCGGCCAAAAACCACCAAAAAAAAAAAAAAAAAAAAGGCAAAGAAAAAATTTTTTTTTAAATTTCAGAATATTAAGAGGGTACATGTGTTTTTGTTACATGGATGAATTGTAAAATAGTAAAGGGTAAGGAAAATACTTTAAAACAATTGAAAAAAATCAATGAAGCCAAAAATTGTTTCTTTGAAAAGATTGATAAAACTAACCCCCTAACAAAACTGATCCACAAAAAAAGAAGAAAAAAATTAACAAATAGTAATAAAGGGGACATTATTGCGAACCTTAGAGCATTCAGAAAGATAATAAAATATTATGAGAAATTTTGTGTGCGCTCATCAATTACAAAGAGATGAGAAGGTCATTGGAAATAAGGAAGGGAGGTGGATTTGTATGGAGGTTCCTCAAAAACTAAAACTAGAACTACCATGTGGTACAGCCATCCCACTGCTACATGTATATCCAAAAGAAGGGAATTCAGTATACAAGGGCTGATAACTAAGTTCACAAACTCATCCTAGAAAAAAATGCTACCTACCTCATTGCTGAACATCACCATGAAAACTTTCAAAGTGCTCCCCTTGGGAAGCTATGCACTGACCCCAGTACCTAGTCTACCCTCAAAGCAATTTGGGAACTCTTTTTCTGGAATGACCATCAGAGCTGTTGCTGCAGCAAGAAAAATGAATGCCACCTAGTAAGACACTGCCCCTGTCGACACAAACACAGTTATGAGACACTGATATATCAAGGCTATGGAACCTTACAAGTTGTTTGTACGGGGCTGCCAACGTAAGCACATGGTGGGAATTTTTCAAACTTAAGACAATAAAGGACATTATGTTAAATGAAATAAGTCAAGGGCAGAAATATAAATTTCACATAGTCTCACTCATGTGTGGAAGCTAAATATAAAAGCAATTGATCTGATGGAGACAGAGAGTTGAATGATGGTTACCAGATGCAGGGCCGGGTAGCAGGGAGGAGGGATAAAGTGCAGACGGTTAGTGGGTACAAAAGTATAGTTAGGTAGTCACATAGAATGAACAATATTTGATAGCATAACAAAGTGCCTATAATCAACAATAAATTAGGGGGCCTACTTTCAAAATAACTAAAATAGTGAATTGGAACATTCCTAACGCATAGAAATGATAAATACTTGAGGTGATGGATAGTCCCCCCCAAAGAAAGAATATATAGTAAAAAATTTATAATAATAAAAATTGCATATATATAGGCTTGACACCTGGAACTCAGTGATTAGGGCGTTGGCCACATACACGGGGGCTGGCGGGCTAGAACCTGGCCCAGGCCTGGTAAACAACAATGACAACAACAACAAAAAAGATAGCCTAGTGTTGTTGTGGGCACCTGTAGTCCCAGCTACTTGGGAAGCTGAGGCAAGAGAATCGCTTAAGCCCAGGAGCTTGAGGTTGCTGTGAGCTGTGACACCACAGCACTCTAAGAGTGACCATAATGAGACTCTGTCTCAAAAAAAAAAAAAAAGAAAAAGAAATTGCATATGTATAATTAATAATATCCTCTGGAAAAATTAAGAGTAGAGGAGAACTTTCTCAACTTGATAAAGGGCAAAACCTGTAGCTAACTCATGTATAATGAAGAAACATTGAACACTGCTTCACTAAAATCAAGAACAAGGCAAAAAATCTCCTGTGGTCACTACTTCTGTATCCAATGAACTAGACTCCTAACCAATGCAATAAATCAAGAAAAAGCAAATAAAAGGCATACAGTTGGGAAAGAAAAATTTCACTCACAGATAACATGATTTTGTATTTAGAAAATCTAAAAGTGTCTACAAAAAATTAACAGACTGTGAGAACTATTAGATGAATTTAGCAAAATCATCAAATCATTATACTGTCAACAAATATCTTGAAAATAAAAGAAAAATGTCATTCATGATAGCATCAAACCAAAAATTTTTTTAAAAGATAAGCAAGGACTCTTCATTAAAAACGTCATGCCATTGCAGATGACCTAAAAAGAGTGGAGATATAAAGTAGTTATAGACTAAAAGCCTTACTATTAATTATTAAGATATCAATTCTTCTTAAACTATTTTACATATTCAGTGAAATCCTAATCAAAATCCCAAGAGACATTTTTATAGAAACTAATAGGCTGATTCTAAAATTTATGTGAAATTGCAAAAGACCTAAAACAGCAAAAAAGAAATTGAAAAATGGAGAACACAATTGGAGGACTTACACTATCTTATTTTAAGCCTTACTATAAAACCATAGTAATGAAGACAGTATGATACTGATGTTGGATATGTGAATAATTAGAACAAAATTGGGAGTCCAGAAATGGACCTAAGGTAATTCAAGAGAAATAAGAAAGTCATCTTAATGGTGCTAGAAAAACTGAATATCCATGTGGGAAAAAAACAACAAAACTTCAATCTCTACATCACATATGCAACATCCACCATTAAACAGAGTCTCAGATATCTTTTCTTTTCTTTTCTTTTTTTTTTTGAGACAGATTCTCACTATGTCACCCTCCATAGAGTGCTGTGATGTCACAGCTCACAGCAACTTCCAACTCCTGGGCTCAAGCGATTCTCCTGCCTCAGCCTCCCAAGTAGCTGGGACTACAGGCGCTTTCCACAACACCTGGCTATTTTTTTTGTTGTAGTTGTCGATGTTGTTTAGCTGGCCCGGACTGGGTTCGAACCACCAGCCTCAGTGTATGTGGCTGGCACCCTACTCACTGAGCTTCAGGCGCCGCCCTCATGTACAACTTTTGACTCCCCTAAAACTTAACTACTAAGCCTATTATTGACCCAGAAGCCTTACTGGTAACATAGTCAATTAACTCATATTTTGTATGTTATATATATTTTATGCTGTATTCTTACAATAAAGTAAGCTAGAGAAAAGAAAATGTTATTAAGAAAACCGTAAGGAAGAGAAACATTTATTATTCATTAAGTTGAAGCAGCTCAACATACAGGTCTTCATCCTGTCTTCATGTGGAGTAGGCTGAGGAGGATGAAGGGGTGGTTACTCTTGTCCCAGGGTGGCGGAGGCAGAAGACAGTCCATGTGTAAGTGGGTCTGCACAGCTTAAACCCATGCTGTTCAAGGATCAACTATAGTTTAAAGTGTTTGAAGGTACTTAATTGTCTAAGTTTGGAAACCAAACCAAAATTTCTCAAGACTCTTAAAACCAATTATTAAAAACTGCTAGAATTATAATATGAGTAAAATGATAAAACTCACAAGCCAAACTTAAAAGCCTAAGAAAAATTGATTTTTAAATTCAAAAAATTTTTAAATGGGGCTACTAGTTATTTAAATCAAGAGCATACTGTCTTGCCTGCAAATAAAAACCATGCTCTAGGATACTAAAAACACTCACATCATTGGGTGTGGTAGTTTTTCAGAAGTGCCTACAAATTCTTCAACAATTCTCTCATCGAAAGGTGGGGTTTGGATCCCCACCCGCTTGAATCTTGCCAGACCTATAATGGCATCATTCAACAGGGTATAACTTCATTGACATCATGTGACTTCCGAGGCCAAGCCTCAGAAAACCACTTCCACTGAGACACCCCTTCGTAGGATAGTCTTTCTCAGAACATAGCTGCCCTGCCTAGAGAGGTCTAGGCCATATTCCCAGATGAATCTAGTCTTTAAGTCATCCCAACCCACATACTGTACACAGATGCTACTATGGACTAAATGCTTGTGTCCTTTCCTACCAACAGAATCAGATCTTCCTCCATCAGAGGTGGTTAGCCTCCCCTTACCTAAAGATCTTGGAATGGCTTCTGATGTAGACGCCTCCCAGGAGACTGCTGATCTGGCACCCACATCTATAAGCAGGTACAAGTCCTGGCTGCCATAACAGCCTTCTATAGGCTCCACCAGCTCCCACAGTTGCTTCAGGGCTGATCCCTGTAGTGAATCCCTCATATCACTCATAGTGTCCCCCAAAAATTCATATGCTGAAGCCCTATCTCCCAGTGTGACGGTGTTAGGAAATGGGGCCTTGAGAAGTAATGAGTTTTTGATGAGGGCATGAGGCTGGAGCCCCATCATGGGATAGTGTCCATATAAGAAAGAGATATGAGAGCTCTCTCTCTCCTTTTCGCTCTCTCTCTTACTATCTGAGAAGAGACCATGTGTGTATACGGCAAGATAGGGGCCCTCTGCAAGCCAGGAAGTGGGACCTCACCATGAACAGAACCTGCCAGCATCTTAATCTTGGACTTCCCAGTCCTGACCCAATCCTGACTGATATACCACAATGAGAGGAGAGGGAGTCAGAAATGTTCATTTGATGAGAGAAAAATAAACAGGAAGAAAAAGACAACATACACCTAGAAATAAGAGGGTAGTACATTTCAAGGTCAATCAAGAACTGTTTCTTTCACTTGGGCCCACTTACGCTTTTTGGAGGAAGGTAGTTTGGATGTGTGCCTTTGGCTATCGAGAGTCGTACTAGCCGGGGAGAAGGGTCAGAGAATCGGAGATACTGTCTTCCAGTCTGACCACTGAAGGGCCTGCATGCAAATAGAAACGTGAGCTGTCATCACGGCTGGATGAAGAAACAACAGCTGGATTTCTCATTGCTACAATCAACTTCCATGATACATACTGTTTCTATCTTAGGAACATCTTTCCCCACAGTCATTAGTGCTCTTTCTGCCAGATGGGGGTTTCTCAGTTTTTTTTTTTTTTTCTATGCTCCACAGTAAGAAGTTCTTTTTATATTGTGATACAGTAGAGGTAAACGTGTGTCTGTGTATTTGAAATGAAATTATCATGAAACGATGTTCACCCTACATGACGTATTCTTATTTTTTAATTTCATTTATCAAGAAAAAACTGGAATTGATTTTATGATCCATGGGTGGCTTGTGACCTGCCAAAACCTCGTCTTAAATCATTTGAAATAGTATTTCCAATCAATTTTCAACCATAAATGGGGGTTGTTCTATGCTACTCCTCCACTGTGCAATTTGAGATAGCACTGGTCATAACGCCCAGCCCTTCGGCCTGGTTTCATAGGCTGTTTTCCTTCCCTAATCAAAAATCTACTAACCAGTCAACAAACCTAATATGCAAAGTGTTTCTCAAATAAATATACCATTACCCTCCAGAGGTAGTTTTTGCTTCGTTGTTTGTTTGATATAATTAACAAAGCATAAATTTATCCTTTCTAAGTACACAATTCAGTGGTTGCTGGCATACTCACAAAGTGGTGCAGTCATCACCACTATCTAATTGCAGAACATTTTCATTAACCCAAAGGACCCTCCGTATCTGTTAGCACTCCCCATCACTTCAGCTCCTCAACCCCGGAAACCAGGAAGCCACGCTCAGTCCCAGTGAACGCGCCCAATGGAAATTTCAAATAAATGGAATTATGTAAATATGCAGGCTTTTGTGTCTGATTTCCTTCACTTGGCATGTTTGGAAGACTCATGTACCAGTATTTTATTCCTTTTATGGCCAAATGATATACCATTGAGTAGATTTCCCATGTTCTGTTTATCCATTCATCCACTGATGAACATTAGAGTCATTGCCAGCTTTGGTGTTATGAATAATGCTGCTGTATGAATATTTACATTCAAGTTTTTGTATGAACACGTTTTTCATTCTTTTGGGTATGTGTCTAGGCCTCCAATTGCTGGATCATACGATAACTATGTTTAACCTTTGGAGGGATCGCCCCCTGTTCCCCACATCAGTATTATCATTCTTCATTCCCACCAGCAACGCATAAGGGTTTCCCTTTTTCCACAACTTTGACAATACGTGCCGTTTTCTGTTTATTAATTATTATTATTACTGCCATTCTGATAGATGTGAAGTGGAATCTCTTTGCGATTTTAATTTGCATTTCCAGGATGATATTGAGCAATTTTTCGTGGCCATTCATATATCTTCTTTGGAGAAATACCTATTCAAATCTTTTGTCCATTTCTAAAATTGGGTTATTTCGCTTTTATTGTACGATTTCCAAATTCTTCATATATATATTCTGAATACTAGTCTGTTATCAGATGTATCATTTGTAATATTTTCTCCCATTTTGTGGCTTGTCTTTTCACTCCCTTGGTAGTGTTCTTTGATGCATGAAGGTTACTTTTGATGAAGGATAATTTATTTTTTCATTTGTCACACTTGCCTTTGGTGTCTTACTAAGAAACCATTATGGGCTTCAAGATCAAAGTCATCTACTATGCCCGTGGTCTTATAGTTTTATGTAGTTCTGTGATCAATTCTGAATTAATTCTTTTTGTGTATGGTGTGTGAAGCAGGGATCCTGAACTTTGTTCTTTGCATATGGATGGATATCCAGTCATCTCAGCACGATTTACTGCAAAGACTATTTTTTTCTCCATTCAGTTACCTTGGCACCCTTGTCAAATTCAACTGAGGCCAGGTGTGGTGGCTCACACCTGTAATCCCAGCATTTTGGGAAGCTGAGGTGGGAGGATCACTTGAGGCCAGAATTTTAAGACCAGACAGTTTAGTGAGACCCCCGATCTTAAAAAAAAAAAAAAAATTGGGGAAATTCTCCATCCTCCTCATCCACAAAGTAATGAGAAGTCAACCTACAGAAAATTCTCATAATAAAACTTGTAAGTATCAGGTGGTGCCTGTGGCTCAAAGGAGTAGGGCCCGGCTCCATATACTGGAGGTGGTGGGTTCAAACCCGGCCCTGGCCAAAAACTGCAAAAAAAAAAAAAAACAAAAAAAAAAACCTATTTTAATATCAGGTGTATCCAGATCAAGTAGAATGATTTTGAAGTATTTCTTCTTTTTCTATTTTCTACAAGATTTGGCATGATCTGTTTTTCAAAATTATCTTTTATTTATAAATATTAGTTGTCTATTTTTTGAGACTTAAAAAAAAATAAGACGTTAACTGATGGCTCCATACTGAATCTCAGAGTCAAAGCATTCTATAATAGACATACTCTTTTTTGACAATGTGAATGTTGCTTTCTTTGCATTATTATTATTATTATTATTATTGCTTAATATTTCAATGTAGCAATTGTCTGATTCCTTTTCTGAATGTATTTATGTTCGTTCTTTAGGAGGTTTTTGTTTCTGGTCCTTCTTTTAAACATTGTTATTGTTATTAAAATTTAAACCTTTTTCATTTTGTGAAGGCAAAAAAATGGAAACCTAATAAACACATGTATATGTAAAAATAAAAATTTTTTTTAAAAATTCAAAAATTAGTCAGTTATAACAGCATCTATGTAGTCTCAGCTATTCAGGAGGCTGAGATGGGAGGACTGCTTGAGCCCAGGTGTTCTAGGTTACAGTGAGCTATAATCTGGTTACTCCACTCCAGCCTAGGCAACAGGGTGAGACCCTGTCTTTAAAATAAATAAAAATTCAATTGACCATAAATTTAAGAGTTTATTTCTGGGCTATCAATTCTATTCCATTGACCTAAATGGCTATTCTTTGTTTTTGTTTAATCAGAAATTACCTTTTAATAAGACATATATTCTTTTTTTTTGCAGTTTTTGACTGGGGCCAGGTTTGAACCCACACCTCCGGTATATGGGGCCAGCGTCCTACTCACTAAGCCACAGGTGGCACCCCCAAACATATATTCTTTTATAATTAAATCAGAAATGTCTTTAGGTGATACCAATCTTCATTCAGGTAACAGGTAAGGATTTATTTCATTTAACAGCAAACAGTATTTTGTCGTTAATGAATTATTTTTTCTGATTTGAAACATTGAGGAAATGAGAGTGAATCCAGAGAGAGCTGTCCCTTCACTATACTTTACTCTGAAATGTCTACTTTTATGCCAGGAACACACTGTCTCAATCACTACACCGTTTTAATAAGTTTTTAAATCAGAAAGTGTGTCTTCTTTGTTCTTATTCAAGAATGTATTGGCTATTGTTAAGTCCTTTGCATTCCTATATGAATTTTAGAAACATCTTGTCAATTTCTATCAAAAAAGGCCCCTGGAATTTTAACAGAGATTGTATTGAATCTATAAATCAATTTGGGGAGAATTGCCATCCTAACCATATTAAAGCTTCTGATCAATGATCAGGAAATGTTTTTTTCACTTATGGAAATCTTCTTCAATTCCTTTGAACAATGTTTGTAGTTTTCAGTGTGCTGAAGGACTATCCTTCTTTTGTTAATTGCTAAATCATTTGTTCTTTGAATATTTTTAATTGTGGTAAAACACACAGAACATAAAATTAACCAGTAAGTTAATCATCTTAAGCATTTTAAAGAATACAGCACGGTAGCATTGAGCGCATTCACATTATTGTGCAACCAATCTCTAGAAACTATTTTCATCACAAAAATTATACCTATTAACCTCCCCATTTCCCACTTCTATGGTCCCTGGTAACTCCATCCTACTTTCTGTCTCTGCAAAAAAAAAAATGTTTTTTTTGGCAGTTTTTGGCTGGGGCTGAGTTTGAACCCACCACCTCTGGTATATGGGGCCAGCGCCCTACTCCTTTGAGCCACAGGCATTACCCCCGTGTCTCTGCAAATTTGACTACAATTGGTACCTAATATAAATGGAATCATACAGTATTTGCCTTTTTTGTGACTAGTTTATTTCACTTACCATAATGTCCTTAAAATTCATCCATACTATAGAATGTGTCAGAATTTTCTCCCATTGAGTTATTTTTATTTATTTATTTAGACAGAGTCTCACTCTGTCACCCTGGGTAGAGTGCCATGGCCTCGTAGCTCACAGCAACCTCAAACTCCTGGGCTCAAGTGACCCTCTTGCCTCAGTCTCCCAGTAGGTGGGACTACAGCCGCCTGCTACAACCCCAGCTACTATTTTTAGAGAAGGGGGCTCACTCTTACAAAGTCCTGAGCTCAGGCAATCCACCCACCTGGGCCTCCCAGAGGGTTAGGATTACAGGCCTGAGCCACCTCGCCAGGCCTAAAGATTTGACAATATTCCACCGTGGGTCTAATTGTGTTCTTTCTGATGCTACTGCAAATGGAATTTTTTTCTTAATTTCATTTTCAGATAGTTCATTGTAGTGGATTAGATATACAATTAGTTTTTTTTTTTTAATTGATCTTGGATTCTGCACTTTTCTGAACTCATTTAATAGCTCTACTAGTTTTTATGTGGATTCCTTAAGATTTTCTACATACTCCTAGCAGGCTGAAGGGCGAGGCAAGTGGATCACCTGACCTCAGGAGTTCAGACCAGTCTGAGAAACAGTGAAACCCTGTCTCTAATAATAGCTGGGCATTGTGGCAGGTGCCTATAGTCATAGCTGCTTGGGAGGCTAAGGCAAGAGGATCACCTGAGCCCAAGAGTTTGAGGGTGTTGTGAGCTATGATGCAATAGCACTCTAACAAGGGCAACAAAGTGAGACTCTGTCTAAAAAAAAGTTTTGACATACAAGATGTCATTTATGAACAGAGATAGTTTTACTTCTGTCTTTCCAATCTGGCTGCCTTTTTTTTTTTTTTTTTTTTTTTTCTTACTATTTTTCCTGGCTGGAGTCTCTAGTTTGATGTTGAATAGAAATAGTGAGGGCTGACAACCTTGTCTCATTCCTGACATCAAAGGGGAAGCATCCAGTCTTTCACAATTAATTATGTTAATGAGTTTCTTATATATACCTTTTATGCCTTGTTAAGCACTTTTATCATGGAAGTGTGTGGAATTTTGTCAAATGCTTTTTCTGAGTTTATTGAGATAATCATGTAGTTTTTGGCTTTTTATCATTCTGTTAATCTGGTGCACTACATTGATTTTAGAATTTTGAAGCCAATGTATTCCTGAAACAAAGCCAACTGATCATGGTGTATAATTATTTTTATATTATGTTAGATTTGGCTTGTAGCATTTTGGTGTGAATTGTTACATGTATGTTTATATTTGGTTTAATAGTATGGTATTTAGGTGTGAAGCTTTGCTTGTATATTCCTAAGACATATTGGTTTGTAGTTTTCTTGTGATGCCTTTTTTTAAGTTTTGGTACCAGGGGAATACAAACTTCAAAGAATGGGCTGGAAAGTGTCCTGTTTTCTAAAAGATTGATGTCAATTTTCTAAACAGTTCATAGAATTCGCTAGTGAAGCCATCTGGTCCTGAACTAGTCTTTGTGGGATTTTTTTTTCTTTTTTTAGAGGCAGAGTCTCACTTTATTGCCCTAGGTAGAGTGCGGTGGCGTCACAGCTCACAGCAACCTTGAACTCTATGATGCCACAGCACTCTACGCAGGGTGACAGCTTGAGACTCTGTCACAAAAAATTTTTTTAAAAGGGATTTAAAATGGTGTACAAGAAAATATCCGACACAAAATAAAACAAGGAATGGAAGAATAGAGGGACAAAAAAGATACAACATATCGAAAATAAATAGCAGGAGGATCACTTGAGGTCAGGAGATTGAGATCAGAGGAGCAAGAAGTGAGACCCTGTCTCTGCAAACAATAGAAAAATTAGCTGGGAATGATAGCACACATTCCCTATAGTACCAACTACTCAGAAGGCCAAAGAGGGAGGATCACTTGAGGCCAGGAGTTTGAGGTTATTGTGAGCTGTGATGATACCACTGCACTCTAGCTGTGTTGGCAGAGTGAGACTATGCCTCAAAACATAAAGTAAAATATAATAAAATAAAATACAGAGGCTCAGCACCTGTAGCTCAGCAGCAAGGGCACCAGCCACATACACCGAGGCTGGCGGGTTCAAACCCAGCCTGGGCCTGCCAAACAACAATGACAACTACAACCAAAAAATAGCAGGGCGTTGTGGTGGGCGCCTGTAGTCCCAGCTACATGGGAGGCTAAGGCAAGAGTTTCATCACTTAAGCCCAAGAGTTTGAGGTTGCTGTGAGCTGTGATGCCATAGCACTCTACCAAGGGTGACATAGTAAGACTGTCTCGATTTTTTTTTTTTAAAGAAATAAAAATAAATGTTCATTTTAAAGTCTGTATTGCCTGATATCAGTATAGGCACTCCAGCCCTTTTTTAGTTGATTTATAGGGTATATCTTTTTCCATCCTTTCCCTTTCAACCTATTTTGTTTCTTTGGATCCAAAGTATATGTCTTACAAACAGTATACAGTTGAGTACATGTTTTTTCATTGTTTCTGTCAATTCCTGCCTTTTGATTGGAATGTTCACTAATTTGCATGTAATTATGGATCAGGTGATATTTTGCTATTTTGTGCTGTTTTGCTATTTGTTTTCTGTTACATCTTTTTTGTTTCTCTATTCCTCCATTCCTTTCTTCTTTTGTGTCAGATATTTTCTTGCATACTGTTTTAATTCCCTTGTTATTCTTTTACTATATTCAATGTTACCTTAGATCAGGGGTGGCGAACACAAAGAGCCAAAATTTTAAACTGTGAGAGTCAGAGAGCCACACCACGCAGTGACCTGCCAAAACAGACAAACACTCACACAAAAGCATATAATTTTAACAATAATATATTAAACACATAAT